>PVIJ01025406.1:0-10726 GCA_004024925.1 Scalopus aquaticus
AGTCCAGCCCCCTTTCGGTTCCAATCTTGGGGCAGGTGGGATGGCGTGGGCGGGACTAAGAGAATGGGGAGGGACCGATGGGCAGGGGGTGGGGGTGGTCCCTCCCTGAGACTTGAAAAGTAACCCAAAGATAGGACACGCTCAGACAACCCAAAAACCCGCTTTCGGGATGATCCCCCTTCCCACAGCCAGCCAGTGCCTCTGGGTCACTCCTTAGCCAAAAGTACCAAAAAGTCCGCAAATAGTAGTGGTTAGTTAACCACGCCTACCGCACCAGCGTCCAACCAGACAGTCACTAGGTGGCGGGCAATGCTAAGCAATGGGGAGCAGGCGAGGCCAATTCTCCAGACTAGTCACTATCCCATTCCCAGTTTTATTTTCTAGGTCTCCAAACTAGCCACTAGCCCATCCCCAGTTTTATTTTCCAGGTCTGGAGGTGGGGTCTGCACCCGGCAAGAGCCGGCGTCTTGCTGCTCCAGCTCCTGCGCTGGGCAGCGCGGGGCAGGGGGTGCGGTGTTCGGCGTTGGTCAGCAGAGGGCGCAAGGACCCCGCCCTGCCTAGTGGTCGCCAAAGTTTCTCAGGCTCCATCCCGCCCACTCTCCGCGCCCCCTCCCCCTCAGTACAGCACCCCCGCGGCCCTAGGAACAGTCTAGCCTGCAGAGAGGGCAAACAATCTTTCCTTATGAATCATCCCACAGCCCTCCTGATAGCTTTTACATCTTGGACTCCAAATTCCCCGCTCGGAGCCCCCATCCCATCTTTGACGTACTTCCTTCCGACCCGGCTCCCAGACTCCCATTTCCCTCGCTGTACTGCACAGTGAACGCTCGGGACTCCTTCCTATGCCAACTCGCGTCACGCTCCATCCTCCCCACTCCTGGGGGTTGTTCATGTCCCACACTACCCCACCTCCAAACTGCGCTTCCTTCTCTCCCAGGGCGCGGAGGAAGAATCCTCGTCACCTCCCTTCCAGCCCTGAGTGTCTGCAGCATCCCGAGTCTCAGTTTAAGTCGCGGACTCCCGGGACGGAACGCAGGGCGAGATACCAAACAGTCCTGGACTCCCGAAAAGTTTGGCACTTACTGTCTTCTTCTTGGCCCTGCTCTTGGCCGTGCGTCAGGAGGGCGGTGGCCGCTAAGAGGAGCAGGAGCCGGAGGTCCACAAAGCTGAACATGTCTAGACCCTAGACATGTAGACTCTTTGCGGCTGGGGTGGGGGTTAGCGTCCGCTCATGCGTGGCCTCTCACTCCGCGTGCCTCCTGCTCTGACCCGGAGGAGAAACTCCCGTCTGCTCAGACGCCGGCCCGGGCCCCTTTTATACTATCCCAATGGAGAGCGGGGAGGAACCCTGCCCCTTGGAGAGGGGGAGCGGGTCACCCGGCCCCCAGCCAATCAGAGCTGCCTGGCCCGGCCCCCAATTTGGGAGTTGGAACAGAAAGGGGGAGGAGGAGGGAAGGAAGGGAAGGGAGTCCACCGCATAGTTCCCCCTTGCTAGCTCTGCCTCCCCAGCCCCCCAGCCCAGCCTGGGCCAGTTATACTGCCGCTGGGTCCTCAATGTGATGTGGGCTGAAGAGTGGGTACGGGCACCCCTTGGGCTTTCTTACTGGGAGCCCCAACCGGGAGCAACTGGAATTGGGGTGCTGGGTGGAGACCTTCAAAGGCAGATAAAGGGGGATGATTGGGAGAGGGTCCTCCTGGCCACCCCTCATTCACTCTCTTGACATCCTTGGGGGGAGCTGAAGGATGGATATGAAAAGGCTAGCTTAGGACTCTTCTAAAACAGGAGAACTAAAGGATTGGAAAGATGGACCTGTTGAGAGGTGTCTTCCGGTGTGGCTGAGATATGTAGCTAAGGGATATTTGGGGAGCAGGTTAGAGTTTCATGTATTGCCATTACGAATCAGATACTTGGGATGATACTAGCAAGAAAGATTTTATCTTGAGGATGTCAGTTCTTCTGCCACACCCGAGACTCCAGCACGGCTCAGATATTCTCCCTCTGTCCCCAGACATGATCGACAGAGATGGGAAGGGAGGCAGAGACACTGGGTGAGAAATTTGACCATGTGTGAAGAAAGTTCTGGCTGAGTGAAGGGACAGCAGAGTGGGGGGGGTGGGTTGCTAGGACTCTTCCACCCAAGCGGGAGTGTTTGCTCCTTGGGAGTTCAGGGTAGGGTCTTGTGTTAGTTAAAGACCCTCCTACCCAACAGTCAAGCCAGAGAGAACTCAGGTGGAGTGTTCTTGACCAGAGAGGGCACTCCTTCTGGGAGCCCCATACAGCCCCATTTCTAGTTGTACCTGGACTTAGGCTAGGGGTGGATGGGAGAATTTGGGTGCCTTTGGGGAGTTGGGATGGAATAGTAGGGGAGGGTGGGGTGACCTTATTTTCACGGCTGTTTCCCACTGCCACAACTCTTTCTGAAAAACCCACTGTTCTCTGCCCCTGGGACTGAGAGAGAATCATCTGTATCCTAAAATCGGATAAAGACCCCAAAAACACCAGGCTGTATTTAGAGGTGATAACTCTAGAAGTCAGCTTCCATCCTTCCTCAAATTCCAACCTCCCAACCATGCATGGTGCTCCACTATAATCCCACCTTATCCAGCCTCACCCCACCCCCCACCCCCGCCCCCGCAGTCCTGCCAAAGTCAGGGGTCCCAAGAGAAGGCAGTGGGGGTTCCTTTGCAGGGCCCTGTCCACACCAATCCCTCCGGCACAGTTCCCCAACCCCCATCACTCCAGAGCTGCAAACGTGGAAGCGGGGAGTCCCGCCTCCCCCAAACCATCCAAGATTCCATTGCCCCCCCCACTCTGCCCCTCTCCACACCCTCCCCCAGCTGGTTCTGTGCAACGAAGGCAAAGGAAAAAAAAGACAGAGGGAACAGAAGGGAAGGAGCCACGTCGTCTGCCGTGGGCAGCCAGGATGAGCAGCGCGGGTGGGGCGGCGGAGGACCCTGCGGGGCTATAATTAAAGAGAAAATATAGAGTTTCTAGAGGCAGGGCTGGAGACAGCAATGGAGGGACAGGCCTTCATCAATTATCCCCACTATGTGGCAGCAGCTTGTGGCCCGGGATCTGCCCCCACCTAGTGCCTGCGATGCAGGGCACTGCCGTGTTGAGATGGCAGTTCCTGCACCTTCTTCAGTGGGTGGGAGACAGAGGGTGCCCCCTTCCTCACAGGAGAAGCTACCTGTTCCTCAGAGTGGAGTGGGTGTCCCGGGCTTGGGGTGAGGAATGCTGTGACCCACCCCCACCCCCTTGCTTACTGGGCCTCCAGAACCTGGAGGACCCCTGCCTGCAGCCCCTGCCACGTGGCTCTCCAGGCTGCCACTCACCACTTTAGAGAAAAAAGGCAGCCTCAGAGGTGGGGGTTGGATGTTGCTCCCTGAGGGGCTTGGGGTTCTGAAGGATGTTCGGGCACCCGGGGACTGGGGGCTGCTTTGTGCGTGTGGTGGGTAAGGGCCACTGCCCGCCTAGCTTCAGACCTCCCTCCCTGCGGGCAGTAGCTTCTGAGCATCCTTCACACGTGGCACGGAGCTGAGGCCCAGGGCCTCCTCTGCCACTTTTCTGACTTGAAACACTTGGCGGGCGCCCAGCCCAAAGATGTGTCTTTAATTTCTGCAGCATGACAGTGAGAGGAAGAATGTGCTTGGGGTCTCCTCCCAGGCTGGCTGGGCCTCCTTGGCCAGAACTGAGGGCTTGAGACTTGGGGGGAGGGGAGGAGAGGGAGCTGGGGCTGGAGAGGGGAGGAGACGCCACCTCATCTTTAGGAAACTCTGAAGCTCTGGCTTCTTGTGGAATGCAAGACCGTGTCCTGCTCTTGGAGTGGGGGGAGCAAAAGCCAAAATCTCCTCCCCCACCCCCAAGAAATGGTAAAGTCATCAGCACTTAGGGAAAAAAATTCCTCAAGAAGAAAAACAGAAAGGAAAGTGCTGAGCTCTGAGCTCTCTCCTCCAAATTTCTCCAAGTGTCCTCTTTCTACGAAGGGGGGCAGCCTGTGCTCTCTAGCTGCTCCCTTCCTTTGGAGCCCCTCAAGCCCCTAGTCTGGACCCTGTGGTGTGAGACCAGGGAGAAGAGCAGCCAGGTATGCTTATACTTGGCGGCCAGGTGGAGCAGACCCCTCCCGGCACAGTGCCTGGGCCCCCTGCTGAGGCGCCATGCCCTCTCTTCCAGACCTGACCCTCCAGAATGCTTCCCTTGCCCCACCTGATGTAGACAGGTGATGGAGAGGGCTGAGAATCGAGGAGGGAGGGACCTAAGAGTGAGGGTCCCCTAATGACCAAGGTGTGCATGTGTCCCCATCATGGAGTCCATGTGGTTCCTGTGAGGTGCCCGAGGGGTACAGTCTAGGAATTGACCCAGGTGTTTGGGGGGGGGGGTTTGGGGCTCTCTCTTCTTCTTTGGCTCAGCATTGCACCATCTGGGTCCTTTGGGCCTTAATGAAGTCCCTTAGCTTCCAAGCACAGCTCGGCTTTTTTTGTGCCTCAGCCTTAAACCCAAGTCTTTTGGCCCGGGTTCAATGTTTGGTGGCTGTGAGACCTCAGGTCAGACACCCTCAGGTGCCTGGGTGTGGAGTTCAGAGAGGCAGATGTGGAACCCCCGCAGGATGATGGCTGGATGGAGTTGTCTCTTAGAAAGCATGGAGGGCAGGAGGTGAGGGCTTTAAGGGCGCGTGGCAGCAAGGAGGCTGCAGAGAGCTCATGGGAGAAGCAGAATGGTAAGGAGAAGGGGCGTGACAGGTATGTGGAGGGAAGACTGTGCCAGAAGGAGTGGTATATGCTGCAGAGAGAATTAGTATGGTCAGGGGTAAAATGGTCACTGAATTTAGCACTGGGGTCACTTGGTGCCCTAAGTGTGAGCTTGCTTGGAGTGACGGGCAAGGAGGCAGAGTGGAGAAAGCTGAGGGGTGAGTGGTAGGCCAGGAAATGGGGTCTCCTAAGGGGAAGAGAGAGTAGATAGCTCAGCCTCTCTCCTTCCCTTTTCCATCTTTCTTTACGGGACCCGCCACTCTGGGCTTTCTGGTCCTGGCCTCCCCCCTCCTGTCTTCCAAGGGACTCTGCTTCTTCCTCAAGTCTTCCTCTCTGGAGCTCTCTTTCTAGGTCTTATTTTAGGTGACCTATACCGTCGAATATCCACATCCAGGTCCAACCTCTACCTCATTCTCTTCTAGAGTGAACCCCAGGTTCTGGAAGAGAAGGCTTTCTAATGCTGGCAAATCTCACCCCATTCCCTGGGACACCACACCCAACATCCGAGGAGGGAAACTTGGGGGCTGAGGCATGCAGGAAGGAGCTGGGATGAGAGCTGGAGAGAAATGCTTTAGGGCATGGTTCGTAGGTGACCCTGGACTGTCCTGCTAATGCTGCTCCCTGGGACTCCCCCTCCAGCGCCGCCCCCCCAGGTCCCAGTGGAGAATCATGTGCTGGAATGGGGCCTTGTCGGGCCTGGGGGCTACAGTCCTTGCTTCAGCTCTGTGTAGCTCACAAGTGATGTGCAGGAGTTTCCCTGGGGAAGGCCCCAGCCCTCCTTCCAGTGTCTAGGGGCAGAGCAGATTTTCCTCAAAGGTTGGGTGTGTGAATTAACTGGCTTGTTCTTTACCCCTTTGTGGCTTGATTTACTTCTGTAGTGTTTGACCCAATTCCCCACTTCTTTCCTGTTCTCCTGCCTTTTTATCTCTCCTCCCAACCTTTTCCTCTTTGGGTATTTTTCTTGCTTTTCTTAGTTCTTTCCCTTTCTTTCTCTACCTCTGGCTAGTTGCCCCACCCCTCCACCCATTCATTCCTTCTCCCTCTTCCTTGCACATTGCCTTGGTATCTCTGGCACCCTGTCCTGTCCTGGGCGGCCCTCTGCCTGCGGCTCCCGAAGCATCAGTGGAGCGCAGCCTGGGGGCGGGGCCGAGGGCAAGGCTTGCCTTTCAACCAGATGTCTGGTAGAAGTGTTTCGGAGATAGCTGCCTGAAGATGAAGCTTCCTTGGAAATCTGGATTAACAGAGTGAGGGCAGCCTCTGGGCGGTAGCACCTTCCCAGACCCTGATCGCCTTCCTTCACCCCCACCCCAGGCCCTTGCAGGCAAGTCTCCACCACAGGTCCTCCACTTCTGTGTTAGCTACCAGTTCTTTCTCCTGGCAAATCTAGGTTTCTGGGAACCGGTGATTCCACTTTGCTCACTTTCACCAGTCCTGGGTGGGTCACCCTTTGGACAGAGCATGGCCTGGATGCAGAAAGGAGTCAGAATTATTCCTTCAACAATATTTATGCACCAATTCCTTTGCTGGGCATTGGGTAGCACAGAGCCAGTGCCTGCCCTCAAGTAACTTGCATCCGGTGAAGGGAAAGACATGAATAAAATCACGCACGTAAACCTGCAATTGCAACTACAATGGTTAGAAGGCAAGGAACAGGGCCTCCCTGGTGGCACAGCTGTTAAGCACTGTACTGTGGAGCTGTCGGCAGCGGCACACGAGTTCCATGCCTGGCCAGGGAGATTCCCACATGCCGCGGCAGACCTCTCTTGTCTCCCCGCTGCTCCCCTCAGCAGTGTCTTTCTGTAGATCTGCCTGTGCTGCTCCCCACTCTGTCTCTGGTGAACCTTCTCGCAGCCCTACACCTCTGGCCTGTACACCAGCTTGTATGTATAAATAGATAAATCTTAAAAAAAAAAAAAAAGGCAAGGAGCAGAGCGCACTGACTGGCGGGCATCCAGGGAGGTCCCCCTAGACCTGGGAGACCATAAGACTGCCCTGAATAGTTTGACAAAGGAGAGAGAACTTCTGTAAGGGGTCAGTTGCAGGACGGGGAGTTGAGGTGGATGTGTCAGTACCACATAAGCAAAGGCACTGCAGCCAGAGAGGGTATGGCAAGTTCTAGATGCCCAAGGATCCAGAGAGACCAGTGTGGTTAGAGCACAGGAGGCAAAGCCCAGGCAGGTCAAAGAACCCACATCAGGGTCTTTAGTCTTTCCCCTCAGAGCTTTTGGCCATGGTGAAGGGTGTGAAGCAGGACGGTCACAGTTGGGTCTGCATTTGTCACAGATCACCATGGTCACACACTGGAGTAGGTACCACGTGACGGCTCCATCGGCAGGTGGCTGCTTAGGCATCCAGGTGAACGCTGATGAGAGCCTGGACCGGGAATGGAAACTAGAAGAGGAAAAGCCTTTGGGGAAGCAAATTTACAGGTGCTGGGATTGGCTCGGATATGGGAGCGTGATTGCAAGGAGGCCGGATGGCCCTTGGTTTTCCGACCAGAGAGCCTGGATGATGTGGCAGCAGATGAGAGGAGGTGGGGTACAGACGTTGTTTGGGGAAGAAGATCCTGAGTCTGGTGCCTCCCGAACACTCTAGTCAATTCCACTCAACGAATAGCTCCTGGTGATCTTTGGGGCTAGCTCTGTGCTGGCGGGGGGCGGGGTGGGGCGGGACTCTAGGGACAGCAGTTCCTGCCCTCAGAGAATGGGGAGTCAAGGAGGGGAATGAAATAAACACAAAATGTCTCTCACCCATCAGCACTGGCTGTGTGGTTTGGGGTAAGTTTCTTCCTCGCTCTCATTTTCCCAGTCTGTGAAATGGAGTAGTAATAAGGCCATCTTCTTGCTGGTTCATGTTATGTTCAATGATTGGAACCTTCCAGAGAGATGCAAGGGGGAAGAGTTGAGATTGCTAACAGACATAAGGTCACTTCATGGACGAAGCTTCTTTTGAGCTGGGCTTGGGAGGGCTGGTGATGGGGTTTGAATGCATGGGAGGGAGGGAGGGCACCACCAAATTTGAGAAACCAGAGAGAGAGAATGTGACAGAGAGAATGAATAGAGAAAGCGAGGGAAGGAGAGTGAGAGGGCAGGAGAGAAATTTTGGGCAGAGGAAGGCATATGGAAGATAAGGTTGGAAAGGTAGACTGGGCCAACTTCTGGAGGCCTGGAATTCTAGTAAATTCTAGTAAAATTCTAGGAGAAGAATTTATCATCTCTTTGGCAGTCATCAGAAGCCAGTGGCTGCTTTTGGTAGGGCATGATTATGATCATTTTGCCAAGGACATGCCCAGAGAACCTGTCTCAGTAAAGCAGAACTCTGGTTAAAAGGTTGGGGCCCTTGTGGGGAGAGGGAGATGTAAAGAGAGTGGGTGGGACTTGTGGATCTCAGGATCTAGGGGAGGGTAAAAAGAGGTAGGCCAGATGACCTGGTCGACAAAATGGGTGTTCAATCTTTTCTAGATCCCAGAACTTTACAATTTTGAGGTGAGAGTACCATAGGAGGAGAGGTGTTCCGTTGGAAGGAAATGTTGAGCTCATTCTGCCCTCCCTTCTTGCCCCATAAGAAAACCAAGGCCCAGAGAAGCTGAGGTCACCCAGCTGGAACTGAGGGGTCAGAGGAGCTGCTGCCTCTCTGAATGGTGGGGTGTGGGGAGCTGGAAGGGATAGGGAAATGCCTGGAGATGTAGGGGCTCCCATAACACAAGGGTCCCACATATACCAGTCCAGGCCTGGGGGGACCAAGCGAGAGAGTTGTTCCCCATCTCCCAGCTGAGCCATATGGCCAGAGGGGGAAGGGAGCCTGGTGGGCAGGGTGGAACTGCCACATGGAAGAGGCTTGATGTGAACCAGCTGGCCTGGGAGGCGTGTGGGCTGCAGGGAGGGGAGGAGCAGGAGACGGGAAAGAGGCCATGGTGGGCGGGTGGATGGCGGGTTGGGGCTGGGAGTGGCCGGGCCCAGAGGCCCCTACCTTCCAGACTGCTGCAGCCCAGATGCCTTTACAGCCACCGCCAGGCCCATCCAACCCGCTGACCTCATTCCCAGCTCCCCTCCCTCTCCAGCCCCCCTCTGCCTGCCACGTAGACCGAAGGCTTTAGCTGTATCTTCTGCTGGGGGAAGAAGAGCAGAAGGACACAGGCTGCCCTAGCCCAGTGCCCTGCCATGTCAGGCAGATCTGGGGCGAGAGTTGTGACCCCTGAGCCCCCAGACCACTCTGGGCCTCAGTTTCCCCATCCCAAACATGAGGTCCAGTAAAGGAAGGGGATGGGTCACAAGAGGATCATGACAATGAAGCAAGCTGGAGTGGGCAAGAACCAAAGGGAGGTCTTGGGAGGGCATGGAAGTCACCCCCTGCCTCCTCAGGACAGGAGGGGGCTAGTCTCAGATCCAGGAAGGGTCTGTAAACACTGTTTGCAGGAAAAGGGAATTCTGTGAAGGGTCCGGGGTTTTCTGTCACATCGGCCTTCATGACTCTGCATTGAGGGTGTGACTGGGCTCCTGGAAATGTGTGTGTGAGTGAGGGGTGCTTGTCTCCCCTCCCTCAGGCACCTCTTAGTGACCGTCCCTTCAGTCATGTGTGCCTCTTCCGGGCTCTGCCCCTTAACCTTCTGCCTTCCCCTCACCTCCCTGCCCCCTCTTTCTGGGCCTTCTCTGCTGGGGCAGCCTGAATGGGAGACGGTCTCATCTCCTCCCAAGGCATCCGGAGGCCTGTGAGTCATCAGGAATGTCTGCTTTGGTCGCAGCTTCCCTCCCCAGGCTGAGGACCCTCTTTCCCCTCCTCCCCCAAGCTAAAGTCAGAGGGTGCCCTCCCAGGCAGGGGCTACAGAGGAAGGGGAGGAAAGCCCTATGCAAGATTGCAGTGAGGCCTTGCTCCCCGATACAGTGAGGGGGGGCCTAGAGGACACCCCCACCTCCCCACCTTATCCATCAGTCCTTTACCCTATGTCCCAGGTGGAGAAACTGAGGAGTGGCGAGGAGGGGAAGGACAGAACTTTGGTGGACTCAGGCTCCTCCCCTTTCATTTTAGGGCTCAGCTTAGCCAAGCTGGAAGAATGCCCACGCCTCTTTCTGGAGGGCCCTCCCCACATTCTAGGCTGGGTCTGGCAGGAAAGCTGGAGAGAGGCCACAGCTACTGCCACAGCTCCAAGGATGACACGTCCAGGCTGGGTGGGGAGTCCACGTCTGCAGGAATGGCAGGCCAGTGCCTGCCCCTGCCCACTGTGAGGCGTCTCCCACCCCTCCTGCCTCCTGCAGCCTGGAGAGACAGCCAGGGCTGGAGGAGAGACTGAGGAGAAGACAGGACTTCGGAGAAGTTCCCAAGCCTCTCCCCTCAGTGTACCTCCCTGTCCCCCTTCTCTTCCCATTCTCCCCCCTGTGGCCCTGGATTCCTTGCTAGAGACCAAGAGGCTGGTTCCGGGCTTGTCTAGTGGCTCAGGCATTTCACTTCCCAGCTCTGAGCCTCTGTTTCCTCGTCTGTAAAATAGGAGTCTGGCCAGAAAGCGGTTCTGTCACTAAGGATTCTCTCCCCAGTCAGACTGACATACACTCAGGCTCTCAGCCCCACCCTCACTCCCACCACTGACTCACACGATCACACACCCACTCGCACTGTAAACGCTCGCTCGTTCACACGGTGTTCGCGTGCGCCTGTGGCCCTCTGCTCCCTTCCTTGCAGCAGAATCTCCCAATTTCTGTTTCCCTCTTTCTGACAGTGCCCATTTCTTCTCTCATTTTATCACATTCCTTTCCCCCACCCCCCCACAACTGCTCTCCATTTTCCTGCTCCTGGTTTTCGCCCAAGGTCACTGGCAAGGCAAGGGCAAGGAGCAGTGGGATGTGAGGGTTGGGCCCAAGACCTCTCCCACCACCGCCTCCCCCTTGGTTCTTTCTTTTTCTTTTTTTTTTTAATATATATTTTTATTGTTATTTATGTCTTTTACATTTTGTATTCCCCTTGGGTAGCCCACCACCAATTCACC
>PVIJ01025407.1:0-10724 GCA_004024925.1 Scalopus aquaticus
AACCCAGAGAGAAGAGGAAATGGTTAAATGAGAGGATTGGTATCAAGTGAGAGATTCAGTACAGTGAGGATTCTCTGTATTTGGCAGTGGGAAGGATGCTCTGAATACGAGAGGAACTGAGAGTTTGGTGGTTGGAAACCCAGAGAGAAGAGGAAATGGTTAAATGAGAGGATTGGTATCAAGTGAGAGATTCAGTACAATGAGGATTCTCTGTATTTGGCAGTGGGAATGTCTTGGGAAACCCTTAGGGAGGCATGAGCACACTGTACATGAAGAATAAATCTCAGTAATTTGCTCCACCCATTTCAGTAAATGGCACCATCATCAGTCTAATTGCTCAACCCAGAAACCTAGGATCCACCCTTAATTCCTCACATCGCATCCATTCAGTTCGTCCATTCCCAAAATGCATCTGGAACACACCTTTTCCTCTATAAGTGGGCCACCTCACCCTGTTAGTCAAAGTCACTGTCGTTTCTTGCCCATTTCGTTGTCATTACCTTCCGTTTTGTTTCCTCTTTACCCCCACCTGCTTCATTTTAAGCCATTCTTTATACAACTGCAAGAATGATTTCTTTAAAAATACAAGTTGGATCATGTCATTTTCTTGTTTAAAATCCTTCATGACCTGGAACAAAATTCCAACTTGTCCCCGACTTACAGTGCTCTCTGCCATCTGCTTTCTGACTACCTTTGTAACTTCACATATGTGTGCCACATATACTGTATTCAAGAGCTTGGTATGCTCTTTCCCAGAGTGATCTCTTCATCGGGAAGATCAGGGACACCTTAGTGTAAATGTGACTTCCCCAGAGAGACCTTCTCCAATCATCCTCTGCAGAAAGGTCCTCTCATCATTTTCTGGCCCTTTGTTCATTTCCTTATTGTAATTTCTGACTATTTGGTTTTCTTCTCTTCTCACCGCTCCACCCCCACTGGAATCCAGGACAGAGATAGCATCTATCTTGTTGTCTTGTTTATAAAAGTAGCCTTAGTGTTTGGCATAATGGATATGATAGATTCTGATGAATGCTTGTTCAGTGGCAATGAGGCATAGACATAGCTAGCATTTGATAGTAGTTTCTAATATGTAGCTAGGATTTAACCTGGTACATAGTGGCGCCGCAAAAAATGTTTGTTGAAAGAAGAAATATTTTTCCTAAGTCTGATTTCATGCATTATCTGATTATTTTCACTCTGTAATTACCATTTCATATTTCTTCAGAAATGTATGGAATGAATTAACATACTATAACTACTTTAAGCACTGTAGTTGTGGAGTTACTAGTTAGTACATATTTATATTATTTTATTATGTTTATTATAGTATCTAAGTGTTTTATCAATAAAATTTTTCTACTTTTTGATGCTTACTAAGTTTAGACTTGAGACAGAAAGACCCAAATCTCATTACTTTTCTGTCTTTTACTTATTTCCTAGTTGGGATAATAAAACCAAGACTTAGCCTTATTAAAAAATGTTCTACCACTCATTTTTATCCTAACTCCAAGGTACTCACCAGACTCAAATCTTACTGAAAGAGAAAAAAAGATGGCTATTACTTAAAAGAAGGATTTATGTGAAAGTCCATAAATGCAAATTTCTGTTTTCACAAAGTCTTTATTCACTTTTCAACTAAAAGAACACTTATTTGGTGCCAAACTCTTTTAGGTAGGATGCCACAAGGAGCCTTGATTCTGTTGAGAGGTGTTAGGCAGGAGGGCACATACTCAAATAAACAGTGAATACCAAAAGACACATTTAATTTCTACAATCACTACTTTTAACAAAATAAGGATTCGCAGCTTATGAACTTTTGCAGCAATTAAAAAGAATAGGCTTATTTGCATTACAAAAGATATTTTTTAAACTTATCACATTGTGGGGTATCATTTATTTGAAGTTGATCATTCCTACTGAGTTTTTAAAATGTAATTTAATTGAGAAAAACTTGACATACATACTTTTTCAGAAATACTGCTGCCTCCCTCTGTCTAGTAAATGCTGTCTACCTGCTATTTCTCGAATTCCTTTCTACCCCCACAGAGGCTGATTTAGTTCAACCACAATCACAGTTCTCCTAGACAATTAAACATTTCCAGCTAAAGCTCATGGGTGTTTTAAAGTTATCTGTTATCTGAGAATTTTGAATTCTCCGTGTAGGATGTGCATCTCACCCTCACCTAAACTTTGGAAAGATTTTAATCTTGTTCTCTACCCTCAATGGAATCATTTTAAAGAGATTCTAATGGTTTGCTTCGGCAAAGAATTCGTTATAGGTTTGGTCTTTACCCCCCCTTCCCCCCACTCCATCAGAGGGAATTTGATTTTTAGAACTAGAAGCTTCTCTTGAGGATTCAAGTGTCATTGTCTCTGAGTCTTATAGTCTCTGAGGCTGGGAAGATATAGAGCCTTTCTATATCTTGAGGGATTTCTTTCTGCCTTTTCTGGTCTTATTTTGTGAAGTGCTGGACATTAGCAGTGGCCTGGGGTCCAGATGAAAGTCCTTGAATTTGGGCTGCTCTAAGAAGGCAGAGATCAGCTGTTTTGGTGAACTTTCATTGTGCTTCTATTGAGAGATTGTAATTGTCTCCTGAGAACTTTATATCTTTTTCCCCATTCCCCATTATTTATTCATTGTCTTTTGGAATACATGTGGCTCCTGTAATTTTTTATTCTCTTGCAATTTTCCCTTGGTGTCATTGGGTCTTTATCCAAGAACAGAAAGATGATTTCATTGATAAATTCTCCATCAGCACCTTATTTTCCCCTACCAAACCCAGACCTTCTTTGGAAATTGTGATGTTTTGTGAATCCTTTCTGGTCTCTTGTCAGGACCTATAGGTTGACCGTATTTCTAGCTGTTGCCACACATCAGGCCCAGTTCTTAGGTTTAACAATTTGGGGTTAGAAATGCTATATTTTTTACTGAGCCTAAGGTATTTATTACTGTAGATAAAGATGACCCCATAGAATGAAATCCATGACTTGAGCTTTGTTAGTCTCATGCTGTAACCGATGGAAAAAATAGCAAACAGATGATTTTGCCATGAACATTTTCTATACTGGGATCCCAATATGTTGCCTTAGGATCTAGGGCACTTAGGATGTACAATTTAAAGCCATTTTAAAATCTTCATATCATATTTAAGACATGTATTCTTTCCTTTCCAAACATGAAGGAACACTTGTGGAGTGATAGACATTTAGCATAATCTTGTGCTTCTGGATAACACTTGAAAAGATCAAGAGTTGTAAGGTCCTATACTGTGGACTTGACTTCAGTGAGAACTGTGTCGCCTTGTGTCAGACACTGTCCACTAGTTGTTGTCCAGGTTAGTTGTCATGTATCTTCTTTTGAAGAGTGCTGCCGGGAAATACAGGCAAAAGGCTCAGCTTTGTAAGAGAAAAATGTGTTAAAATTTCAGATCTCTTTGTGACTAAGGACTAAGAGAAAGAGAGTGAATGAATTAGGGAGTTAATTTGAAGTTCATTAGGGAAAAATTCCAAACTCATATTCTCTCTCTCACTCTCTCTCTCTCTCCTTTCTGCCCTCCCCTAACTCTGATTTTTCAGCCCTTAAATTTTTGGATGTGAAAGTAGGACTGTGTCAAGCCTGTGCTACAGAATTGATATATAGTATCTCATCTGCTCCTTACAACTCTGTGTGGCAATTAGTGCTTTTAATTAATTTCACAGATGAGGCAACTAAGAAAGAATAAGATAGATTGTGTACCTTGTCCAAGGTCACGTAGCTAACATATGGTAGATTTCGAACTCAAACTCCAAAGCATATGTTGGCAGCTACTCTGTTATATTACAGAATTTCTTTCAAAGCCTCTAATCATTTTTTGGGAGGCTTCCAGGATGTCATAAATGTTTACAGAGAGTCCTTTTAGCTGTCCCAGGGCATCCAGCAGTTTCCTCCTCCTTGCAGTGATGTTTGTGCCAAGAACCCGATGCCTTGGTGCTGCGGACTGCACCATGGAGGGGCGGGACTGCCATCTTGAAGCCATCCTTACTAGCAGCGCAGAATCTGTGCCGCCCGTGCTCTCACTGCTCCTCAGGGATGCTTTGATGGTTGTAGGTTCTTCTCACTCTTATACTGCTTCCTCTGTCCAGGATCCTTTTAACTGAGTGTCTGACTCCATCCTGGCCTCAGAGAGGTTCCTTGACCCTCAACAGAAGGCATGCATGCGGCGGACAGAGCCACTGAGCCTTGACCTCCCCGCTCGGGCTGAGTTCTTTCCTGGAGTCTGTGCACGTCCCTCTGCAGTTAGGCGCCAGGCAGACTTGTCCCACAGGATGTCCAAACCAAAGACTCCTCACCATGCCCTTCCCTGGCTCCGCCAGGGAAGAAGAAGCTCCGCCACCCTGCTGCCCTGCTGTCTGACAGGAGTGCCAGCCCTTGCTTCTTCACTGGTGGGGACTTGGAGTCTTGATCACTTTCAGCTGCTAGGAATTTAATTCTGTGTTCTTTCTTTTTTTCAATGACTACCAGTATAGAAGAACCCCAGTGAGGTTTGCAGAACTGTATGTACCAAGGAAGTTAGAATGTATGAGCAGAGGTGATGCTGATTTGTAATTAGGTTCTATTATATAGATTTCAGAAAAGAAAATGTGGAGGAGGCCATTTCTTATTCTCCTTTCAAATGATAGGTCTATAATCCCCTCTCTGCAATTCCAAAATTCCCCAAAGCTCTGAAAACTGTGTTTTTTCCTAAGTTTGATATAAACTTTCTGGCTGCAAAATTCAACCTGAACTAATGAGAGACCATTTCCAGTTGTGAGCCATTTGGTATAACTACTCACATGTTTCATCACATAAATGCTAATGTGTTTGATTATGGGTTGCCCTATATCCTGCTGGGGTGGGTCGATAATGTATTATATATGTGCTGCATTTTTTAAAATCTAAAAAATCCTACATTTT
Organism: Scalopus aquaticus; assembly: GCA_004024925.1. Taxonomy (NCBI): domain Eukaryota; kingdom Metazoa; phylum Chordata; class Mammalia; order Eulipotyphla; family Talpidae; genus Scalopus; species Scalopus aquaticus. The sequence continues at coordinate 4,934 of PVIJ01025407.1, forward strand.
AAGGCTGTAAGTGTTCTCAGAGATTATGGGTCAATACAGTATTTGTGCAGATTTCTTCTACTTTAGAAATATTAAGGACTACAAAATACACTTTTGTTCTTGAAATATTTTGGTCCGTGAAGCTAATGGCTAGCCACTTAAAATCCTCCATTCAAATTCTTAATATATGCTAGTCTGGACTCAACTTCCCCCTTTATTCAAAGGGCTCTGGGTGTGTAAATTGGCTTACATTGTTTGAGGAACCATGGCTTTCTGTTTTAATGATTCAGGTTTAACTCTTGTTCATAATCTTGAGCTTTTCTACTTCAAATCAAGTATCTGATTGTCTCTTCAAAGGCAGGAACTGTGCCTTATTTATCTTTGGGTCTCCAGTGTTAAGCATAATGTAGTGTTTAGTAGTGTTTAGTAGTATTGGGTGAACTTTGAACTGAATCTCAAATAGGAACTATAAACATTTGAACACACAGTGAGTGAAAATAGAGAGACTTCTTAGAACCTGGGATCTCAACTTTGCAGTCCAGACACTGGATTTGACAGTGATATGTCTCGGGGAGACTGTCTAACCACGCTGCCAAGGGCATAACATCCAGTAATAATACAATGTCAGATTATTAACTTACAGTGAGTAGAAATGCTGGGGAGTTAGAGTGCTTAACTAGATTGGACTGTTAGTGCATCTTTCTCCCTATGCAAAGACAGACTATCTTCACAAGACTATCTGGGGAATATGGGATCAGCTCAGTGGTTATTTATTGAATGACCACAGTGGCTGCTGTTAGAACACAAAGGAATATAACTAACTGACAGGTGTATCAGGCTGGCTCATTTAACTCTTTTCACTGGAGAGTCTTGCAATAGACCAACTATTACACTTTAGACATAAGGATACAATCTAGAAATGCTGATTGGATTTTAGAGTTTTTCGGAACCTTGAGGGATTTCCTGGACAAAAAGTCTATCATTTAGAGTAGGTCAACTCTTCGGATGACAGATATTGCCCATTGGCTGTTGATACTTCTTGTTTCAAAATTCGTTGAACTGCCTTTTTTTCTTTAATCCATTCTATGCCATATTCGAAGATATTTTGTATCCTAATGTTGAATGGAATTAGGAGAGTGCTCAAAAATGAACACAAGCACAGCAAGCATGTTCATAACAACACAATGGCCAAGAATAAAACTAGCATAGAGCTGCTCTTTCTGGTACTTGCTGATCTCTGTTGCTCTTTGTGTTCTCCCTACTCTGCAGCTGAAAATATATTATTTGTTACCTTATATATTTATTCTGTTATAGCTTCCCCACTGGAGTATAAGTCTCCATTAAACCCAGAAAAGTGCCTGGGTTACAGTAGGAATTCAGTAAGTATTTGCTGAATGCATTTGTTGGTGGCAGGTAGTACTCCTCCCAAATTTTTATTTTTATTTTTTTTAAATATATATTTTTATTGTTATTTATCTTTTACATTTTGTATTCCCCTTGGGTAGCCCACCATCAATTCACCCCTGATCCATCTCCATGGTCCCTTGTGTTCTTTTCTATTCCATTTTGTGCACTTTTCCTCTCCTCCCCCGACTCCCCTCCTCCCAAATTTTTAAAGTTGGTTAGTTGAAAGCTTTAAATAAAGGAGTTTTTTTAATTTTGAAAATGAAGATTAAGACTTTCTAAAATTCTAAGGTATAATTTACTGTATACAAAAATGGAACTTGAGCTCTGAAATTCTCAGTAGTCACTGCCTTTGCATACGCAGTACCGTGACACCCTGAAAAGCCTCAGGGAGCCTGTCGGCAGCTGTATACCTGGGGGATGCAGCAGAGAATTTGTTTTGTACCTCTCAGAGAGAAGTCGGACTTACCCTTTCACTCATCATGTCCCTGTCGAGAGAGTCACTTGTGGGAAGTCCCTGACACTTGCCCTCTCTCGAGGAGTTGTTTCTGGTCCTCTTTCTTTTAGCCTCTTCTCTTCTTTGAACCTCGTTATTACTAGAAAATACACCAATTTGAAAAATCTCATCCCACTCCTGAAGTATCGATTCCTTACAGTCTTACCACAGTATTCTCTGGAACTCATTGAGACCTCTGATTCCTCCCCACTCTTACTTACATTAGTCACTTGCTGGTGCTCCTCGCTCCCTCTCCAATCTGGAGTCTATGGTCCATTGTTGCAATCACTTCCTTGCAAACACTCCTACCTCTGTGGCTTTTACTACCTTCTTTGTACCAACCCTCAACCTGGGAAAACCCCACCACCTCTTTTCACATCCTCAAGGATCTGTTGTGCTATTTATTGCCACTCTTGGGATCATTCTTATTACAATACCAACATGCTCTAGATTTGCTAAACTTTACAAACCTTCCCTTGGTCTCACAATTTTCTTTAGTTAAATTTCCTGACTCCAGCTCTCAGCAAAATTTCTCAAGAACTATCAGCGCTCCTCTCTGTACATGCCTATGTCTTCCTACCTTTTCTTAGTCCAACCTTCTCACAACTGCCTCCTCAGTCCTTGGGATCACCAGTGGATGCCGGGGTGCCAAAACCTGCTGACCCTTTTCTGTAGTGTCTTCTGTGCCCCCCCATTTCTCTTCCCTGGTTTTTCCTGGCGCCCCATTCCCTGGTTTTCTTCCATTCTCCCAGTCTGCTCCCCTGTTCAGCCACTTTTGCAGGCTCTTCCCTCCATCTTGATCTGACCACCACAGGCTGGTGCTCCTCCAGATTTAAGCTCAGTCCTCATCTTCCTTGACATTATTTTCCAAGGGGAAATGGAATTTCTCTTGGCTTTAAGTACCACCTATATGCTGGTAACTTCTGGAATTTACACACAACCCAGACCTTTCCAAGCTTTAGACCTGCATCTCTTATTACCTACTTGACTTCATTTGGACATCTCCTAGACATCTCAAACTTAACATTTCCAAGAACGCAGGTTGATTTCTGTTCCTTCTGCCCAGTTAAAGCACTAGCTCTGTAACCACCTTTATGCAGATGCTCTAACCAGAAACCCAGGAGTTATTCTTGGTGCATTCTTTTTATTCATCCCCATATTCAGTTATCAGCAAGAAGTCCTGTTTATCATCCATTTCTCTCTTGCCTTCTCCGCCCCATCAGTTTGGGTCATGACTGCCTCGTGTCAGAAGTATTGTAGTAGCTTCTTAATGGGTTTCCCTGTTTCTGCCTGTGTTCTGCACTCCATTTCCTACATAGCAGCAAGAACTATTTTTAATCAGATCATGTTTTTGAAACCCTTCAGTCTTATTAAATTATCCAAAATTATATATTAGTTTTAAGGTAGTGGTGGTGGTAACTCCAAGCCAAAGTGTATATGTTTGACATGATTTAGAATTGTAAATGTGACAAAGTTATGCCTTTTTCAATTCATTTAACTGATAGATGTATTGATAAGTTTTTTCACTCAAAATTAGACATTCTGTAGAACATTTAGTATAATTTTTTTTCTGGCTGTCGGAGCCAGCTTCACAGACATGCAACCAGTGTAGTCGCACAGCATTTCGCACTCAAAAGGACCTTACAGGCCACTTGGGGTTCAATGCTCTAGTCGCCATCTTGAAATTCTTTATAACTTGATCTTTGAATGAAATATGGATAGTGGAATATGCACAGGGGTTAGAGCCTCAGCTCACATGAGATACTGCTTCCTTTCTCCCCTCTGCTTCCCGGGGATGGGTTTTCTGTCTACTTTTTTCCAGTTCTTGGTGCCCTAGGTCCCAACCAGCCTCTGCCACCTTGTGGACCTGTGACCACTGCCCTTCAGCTAGGGAGGGTGAGAGTCAGGTGTGTTTTGGAGTGTCTTTGGGTGAGTCATGTGACTGACCATCCCACCTCCCCTAGACTGGTAGCACCATGGCAGGTTGGGCAGGTAACTTGCCAGGGGCATTCCCCTGTGTCCCATTCCAGGTGCAGGCACTTCCCCATCCCTGACTGGTGTTCTGTAAAATACGTAGTTGATGTCTGTGTTGGGTGACTGGTAGCAAGTACCTTAGATCGAAATCATATTGGCTATGCTCTATGGTATAGGTTGATGGTGTAATCTATCATTTGTCCTTTATTCTGGAGCAATCTCAGAAAAAAGTGCTGCTGTTGTTTTCAAGGGGCCTTCCCATGGTTCACCTCCACCTGTGGGTGAAATGGTCACCGATCTAGGTGAGAGTTTGGATTTGGTTTTTACAGTGGACTGTCGGCCTGTACTGTCCTTTGATCTGTCAAGAATGTGGATATGCCTTTGATAATCAACATAGACCACACAGGCAAAAGAATATAACCGGAAGCATTTCTCCAAACAACTTTTATCAAGAGCCCAGTTAAGGGAAGTGATTTTGTAAAGGATTGTTTAAGAGATATGCAGTCCATTTACTTCTTAAGCTGTTCCATGTTTTATTCTTGATTTGACTTTGTACTTGGACCAAGTGTTTCGCTTCTTTGAATCCCCTTGTCATGTCATATTGTCAACTTTTTTAAAAAGGAAGTGTCAGGACAGTCTGCTTTAGAAAACACACTGTTGCATCACTATGGGTTGTTTTTGGAAACGTGACCCTTACATTACTCAGGGTGCCCTGAATAAGGTATATGAGAATTCTCTCCTGGAGACCAGGAAAGGCTTTGCTTTAACCAGTGTGTAGTTCTTATTGCCTGCATATCTGTGTCCCGTTCCCCTGCCCCACAGATTGGTCTTTTAATTTATATTTCCTGATTTCATATTTGTGTTTATATGTATTTGTAGTAGGGCTCCTTCATATAATGAGGTAGAGAATAAGTAAATTGTTTCGAGTGGTAGAGTCATCTTGTTTGATTTTACCATCACTCTTGGCTTTTCTGTCTGGACACTACATGAACAACTGTTGCACATTTCTTTAGAACACCTCTCATTTTCAAGAACAGTAGATGTAAGTGAGGTAGGCTTTTCTACACTCTACTTTTGGCACTACTTACCCTGTTGAGTGCATCAAAGCTGGTCAGTGCACCAGCATTCCTGAATTTAGCGAAGGAGGGAGACACTAAAAAGTGCTGGGTCAGAATAGTAGCAGCCTGTGGGGACGGTCTGTGCCCTAAGTCCATTTGGAGAGAGAACAAGTATAGGTGAAGTAAATGGCACCAACATTTTTAGACTCCTTACTTATGCAGTAATTGTTCAGAGAAGAGAGAAACTATTGTCCATTTTGATGGCCACGTTCATGGTCCAGGGCATCACATTGCACAAATAATATCTACATGTTCCTGAGCTGCTTATTTATTTGTCAGGCATACCTTGGATTTTACCATAGTCAGGCAGTCTTCTGGGCTCTTGATAAAAATACACCCATTTGGTTCTTGTGGCAAACCCAGGAGGTCGAGGCTATTATTAGAATAGATTCACAGAAGCTGCAGCTCAGGCACAAAGGGGTTTTCCCCAAGGTTTCATGTCAGTCTTTGTAATCTCAGACTGCCAGAGTTGCAGGCTACACTGGTAGTTTTCAGGAAAAATTCGTGGTTGTCTTGATAATAGGTTTTGATGCATGAGACAAATAGCATCCATTAGAAAGTTTGTCTAAATCAAGTCCCATATTAGAACCCCCATATAGACGGTGGTTCTCCCACTCCTTCCTCTGAAATGAATTCACACATAGGCCTTAATAAAAGTCATTATCAGGAGCCTTTTCCAGCAGTAAGTGAACAGTTTTTATCCATTTGTCTCATTATGTTTACTTCCTTGAAACTGGGAGTAGAATCATAATGGAATAATATTTGCTACCATCAATTCAAGAATAAAAAATTCAAGAATAAATCAATATTGTGAAATAGT
>PVIJ01025408.1:0-10771 GCA_004024925.1 Scalopus aquaticus
GCGAGTTCGATGCCCAGGCGGGGAGAATCCCACATGGCATGGCAGACCTCTCCTGCCTCGCCCGCTGCTCCCCTCAGCAGTGTGTTTCCGTCGATCTGCCTGTTCTGCTCCCCACTCTGTCTCTGGTGAACCCTCTCGCCACCCCATGCCTCTAGCCTGCACCCCAGCTTGTATGCAAAAATAAATAAATCTTTAAAAAAGAGATGGTAGTCAGTGTGCTGCTACAAGCTAAGGAACATTGGAATTACCAAGGCTAGAGATAGATTCTCCACAGAACCGTTGGAGAAATGGTCCCAGCCCGAGTTCAGCCTCTGGCCTCTGGAACTCTGAGAGAGTAAATGTCTGGTACGTTGAGCCACAGTTTGTGTTCAATGACATGGCTGCCACAGGAAACTTACACAGGCATTATCTTTTCTACAAAAGCTATTTTCAGACTTACAGGTGACCTTTGGACAGTTCACATCATTTGAAAAACGCTGGAAGGTTGTTACTGTGTTGTTAGCTTTGACCTTTCCCATTTGAGCAATATGGTGGCATGACCAGTGTTCTCTATGCCTATTCTCAGCATGTGGAGTTCTTCACTTCCCTATCCCCGTTCAACAAACCCAAGCCATTAGGCGAGACCCCCTGGAAGAAATACAAACCGAAGGCAGGTAATGGTGCCAGTATGTGATTCGCTTGCTCCAGTAAGAAAGTGTCTGGGGCAGCCTGGGTTACTCTCACAGAATACTCTAGATGGGGTCGCTTCCACAGGTGTTTATGTCTCGCAGTTCTCGAAGCTGTAAAGTCCCTGGGCATGGTGCCGGTGTGTGGTTAGGCTGCCGGTGAGGAAGATCATCCTGGTTTGCAGAAAGTCACCTTCTCAAGGGTTCCTCACATGGCAGAGAAAGGAGGCTCTGGCCTCTTCTTTTTCCTAAAATCCCAGTGGGGAACCCCACACTCATGGCTGTATCTGAATCTAATTACCTCCCAGAGGGTCTACCTCCACACACCATCACTTGGACTTAGAGCTTCCACATACAAACTTGTGGGTACACAATCATTCAGTCCAAGCTATCAAGGAAGTAAATGTTGGAATGCAGGTGCGTAGAAATCAAGCAGCCGATACCTGCCCCAGAGAATGTCCTAGAACAGCACTGGACTTGATAGGAACGAACAGTCCATTTGTACCATGTCACACTTTACAGATTATTAGGCTGTTACTTTGAGAATCCTGAGAAGAACAAATTATCCTGAATTGTCTAGGTGGACCTGATAGAATCCTAAGAGTCCTTATGGAAGAGATACAGGAAGCCAGAGAGGAGAAATACACTATGCCTTTGGCTTTTAAGAGCGAGGAAGGGGCCCCAGCCAAGGAATGAAGGTGTCATGTAAAATCTGGAAAAGGCAAGAACATTCTTGCTTCCCCTAGAGAATCCAGAAGGAATCCAGATCTGCCAACACCTTGATTTAGTATGATGAGACTTACTTTGGATGTCTGATGTCCAGAACTGTCAGATAATCATCTTGTGTTGCTGTTTTGGTAAGCCTCGTAGTTGGTGGTCATTAGAACAGTAACAAAAAACTGATACAGCTTTCATCTTTTTAAAAAATTAACATTGCTTTCATCCTTTAAAATATATATCCAAAATTTCACCTGCCTACCATCACCTTTTCAGCAATTTGATATCCCACTTTACTGTGAGAGCTTAAAATGTTTTAGGAATGTCATTTCCAAACCCCTCCATTGATAATCTATAATATATTAGGGAACTTTAGTTTTAGGTTTTTCTAAATTCCACATAGATAATATGAAGAACTGAAATTCTGCTAATCTCAGGAAATGTCTTGTCAACCTGACTCATAGGCACAGAGTTGTTATAATATTTTCATTCAAAATAGAAAACAAATTGTAATTGAAAAAATACTGTACTATATTTTTAGGAGTGATAAAGATAATTTACTATAGTGAAAAATATTCCACTGCCAACAATCCATTATTCTAAACAACTTTCCCATCTTCACAAGAAATACATAAACTAAGAAGGAATGAGTCTTCATGTGACTTTGGTTGGATTACTTTTTTAAAGTCATGTTCCCTTCAAAGAACTGTCCCTCACAGACAAGTTTCAGTTCCTATAAGGAGTGATGCATATGATCAACTTTAAAAATCTTTGAATAAACTAGTTTTCAAAAGTCAACTATTCAGGCTGGAAGCTAGAGCTGTGCTGTTGCTACGCTGGCTGCCAAAGGCACTTCTGTGGCACAGCCCCACGCTGGGGCCACTGTCCAATGCCCAAGAAGGGCCTCCTGCCCCCTCTGCTTTCCGCCTGCTGTAGCTTTCCAGTGGCTCAGGGTCTCAGGAGCCACTGTCAGCTTTTCCCTAAGACTGAGAAAAGATGGGCCTCCAGGTGGCACAAAGGGTTAAGTCTCAGCCTATGAAGCTGTCCGCAGCCACTGCAGCACGAGTTCGATCCCCGGCCAGGGAGCTTCCCATGGGGCGCAGCAGACCTCTCCTGTCTCCCCGCTGCTCCCCTCAGCAGTGGATTTCAGTAGATGCCCCTGTTCTGCTCCCCACTCTGTCTCTGGTGAATCCTCTCCCTCCCCTCCCCCCCAACCCCTCTGCTCTACACCCCAGCTCTTGTATGCATAAATAAATCTTTAAAAAAAACAAATTGAGAAAAGGTGAAGCGCATGCATGTTGAGCAATGTACTAAACACAGTAAATGCCTCAACAGCCGATAGATCACAATCTTATGGATGACCAAATCTGTGTCTGAATTAGTTTTATAAGTTTTCTCAACCCCTCCTGTTTACTTTGCTTCTAAATCATCTCAAGAATGGATATTGAACAAATGCATTTCTCCATTGCTTCACAAATTGAAAAAAAATTAATTGATACAGATCCTATTGAGCTTTTCTGCCTTAAAAGACAATGAATTGTATTCAAAATTTTGTGATAGTGTTAAAATTCCAGATATCATTGAAGATTTATGGGCATTACTCAATGATATTAAAAATATCTTTAGAGTACCTCCTTGGTAATCTGACAGTTATATTGACCAAAAATCTGATCTCTGCTAAAACAACTAGAAGTTCATTAATCAAACTGACATGTCTATTAACTAGTCACCCCCAATCTGAACCACCAAGATACTGTCAATGTCTGAACCCCTGATGTAGACTGTGGATGCTGAATTACAAAATGCTGGGACAAATACTACTTCAGTTTGTCCTCCTAAGATTCAGACATTTTGGGGAGGGAAGGTATAAATTTCTTTATTTTTAATTAATTAATTTAATTTTTTAAAGATGTATTTATTTATGCATACAAGAGCTGGAGTGTAGGCCAGAGGTGTGGGGCTGGGGGGTAGGGAGTGGTGAGGGGATTCACCAGAGACAGAGTGGGGAACAAAACAGGCAGATCAACCGAAATACACTGCTGAGGGGGCAGCGGGGAGGCAGGAGAGGTCTGCTGTGCCATGTGGGAAGTTCCCTGGCCGGGGATTGGACTCTGCTGCGGTGGCTGCTGATAGCTTCATAGTGCTGAGACTTAACCCTTTATGCCACCAGGGAGGACCTAATTTATTTAATATTTTTAATTGAGGTAATATTGGGGCCCACAACAATAAACTTATCCCAGTTCAACCTGGATGGAGCTGGAAGGGATAAAGCTAAGCAAAATAAATCAGAAGGAAAAGGATGGCTACCAGATGGTGTCACTAATATGAGAACTACAGAGAAACCAAATTAAGGGTCAGATAAAGACAAGCTTAAAATCCAAGCTTTAAAAGATTCAGATATGTGGAATTAAGAAGACATTTTGACTCATAGGATGTCACAGTACCTTTTCTTATTTGAAAATTAATTTCAATATATCCTATTACTTTCTTAAAGTTGGAACTCCAGAAAAAAAAACAGCCAGGTTAATCAGAAGATAGTTTTAAAAACTATTTATTAATGGCTTTTAATAGTGTTATGTTACATTACATTGCACTGAGGATCAAAGTTTATTGTTCATTCCTTAGTCAATTACATATATGATTTTGCAATTTTGTCATTATAATTGGATATGTATGTATGATGTACATATATATGCTAAGAAAGATTAGATAAAGACAGATCAGATAAAGATTTATAATTAATTTTTAATTTCTTAGATGTCATTAATTTTTAGCTTGGCCTCCTAAGATCAAATTTTTTTTTTTTTTAAAGATTTATTTTTTTTTTTTTATTTATACATACAAGCTGGGGTACAAGCCAGAGCTGTGGGGCGGCGAGAGGGTTCACCAGAGACAGAGCGGGCAGCAGAACAGGCAGATCAGAACTACACTGCTGAGGGGAGCAGCGGGCGAGGCAGGAGAGGTCTGCCGCACCATGTGGGATTCTCCCCGGCCGGGCGTCGAACTCGCGTCGCCGCTGCCGACAGCTCCACAGCGCAGCGCTTAACCGCTGCGCCACCGGGGAGGCCCATCCTAAGATCAAATTTTAAGAAATTGTGAGCATAATTAGAGAATTGTTAATAAACCATACTTCATCTGAATCTCTAAATATGAAAAAGGAGTCCTATAATTGTGAGAATTATAAATGACAATAGATATTCACCAGCATTATTAAAATGGGGTTTCTAGTTCTAAACAATTTCTTCTTGTTCTTTCAAATTTTGATTGTACATTCTACCAAGTTTATAAATAGGCGATATACTAAGTTTTTCAGAAGTGAATTTTAGTGAATTCCTAATAAATATATACAGTAAAGTTCAGGTGACTCTAATCCAATTAACTACATTAAAAATGTAACATGAATGAACTTAAAATAAAAATGTGTTACAGCATATTTCACAAATAGCTTAACGTGCTTCAGTTATTAAAGCAATTATCAAAAATATCAATGCAGTATAACAAATGTACTGTAAAATCAAACATATATAACACATTTTAACATATAATCAAATAATCAAATTTACTCCGACAGGTCACCTGCTTCACTCACACTCCACCAAAACTCCCTTGCCAGTATGCTACCTCTGCCCCTCCTTCCCCTGCTCCCTTCCCCCTTCACCCCCTACCCCCCGGGGTATTTTTCACAAAGTCTAAGAATGTAAGAATGGTTGGCTGTGCTTTGCCAGTATGAGTTTTTTGGTTATTCCTATTCCATGGCTCAGGGAAATCATCCAATATCTGCCTTTCACTTTCTGACTTCTTTCACTCAGCAGCATTATGGTAAGACCCATCCATTTTGTTCCAAAAGGCATATTTTTTAATAGTTGAGTCATAGTCCATTGAATTATTATATTACAGAATATCTTTATCCATTCCTCTCTCTCCTACATCCACCAATTTGTCAAGGATTATGTTAACTTTTCTGCTTTCTGTTATGTTCTATCACTCGGTAACCTCAGTCACCCTGATATTCCTCACTTTGATTTATAGCATTGCATTATTCTAAATGAACCTAGATCAGGAAATAGAAAATAGTTTGGGTGTCATATTAAGTCTCATACATACTGCAGGATAATAAAAACACCAGGAAGATTTAGGATCCTGCCACATCAAATGATGATAGGGGTCCAATTAAGATAAAGGACATGCTATTTATCTCTTTGTTCTAGCCATTAAGAAATTGTTGCAAAACTTGATGAGTCTCTTTAGAGTTTGGAAGAAAGATATGTTGCTTGTGAGAGAACTTCTCTAACCCTTTTAATGAGGGACACAGAAGAGTGTGACTTTAAGCAGGGAAGCAGAGTACAAAAAGGCTCTGCAGCAGGAACAAATCCAAGTACCAGCTGCCAGCAGCCGACCCTGTGTGAAGGCCACCATTTACTTGATGTTTGATACTCCTTATCCATTTGACTAACCATTCTGGACTTCTCAGGAGCTAGAATTAGGACAGTCAATTTCAATAATTCTTGAAAACTGGGCAGTGAATCCCTTTCTCACTTCACAGCACCTGGTAAATGATTACATTTGAGGGACAGTTATGTGCAATGTCCCAGGTGGGTCCCTGGGAGAAATGAGAAGTTGTCCCACTGCTGTCTTCATGCCTAGGTGTTCAGACCCATTGATCCCATCTTTGATGAACATAACTCAAGATAGTAGCTTTTGGAAACAGGACTCACATGCATTTTGGAAGATGGCAACCCACCCAGGCAATCTCCAGTCATCTACCTCAGCAATCATTTAGTGCTTTTCCACTAGCATCTATGGTGTGGTAAGACCAGAAGACCCCAGGCTCCGGGGCCCATTGCCATACCCCCTTTGAAGTTAACTGGGACCCTTATTTTGCATCGATATCTCCTGAATATTGTGCCGGTGAATGGATCCCTTCTCAGGTCCTTACAGAGGCGCAGGTGCAAGCCCTGCAGGCAGAAAAGACAAACTGGTAGATGGCAATGTGTTGCTTCTAGTGAAGACTGACGACGCCTCCTTCTAGCACAGAAGCGCAACACCACATGTGGCTGACTAACTCGCAAATGACTGGCCGGTCTCCTTGAGTGCTAGGGGCCTGCCAGCCTTCAGTTTCTGGAGCTGGCAGATTATATAAATTAGGGAGCAGTCACTGCAGCTGAAGGTCTAAGGGAGATAAGTGTTTTGACAATTAAAGGCACAGAGTAAGTTTCTTTTTCTTTTTTTTTTAAGATTTATTTATGCATACAAGCTGGGGTACAGGGTAGAGGCGTGGAGTGCGAGAGGATCCACCAGAGACAGAGTGGGGAGCAGAACAGGCGGATCTACTGAAATCCACTGCTGAGGAGAGCAGTGGGCGAGGCAGGAGAGGTCTGCCGCGCCATGTGGGAATCTCCCCGGCCGGGTGTCGAACTCATGTTGCTATTGCCGACGTTACCCCAAGGTCTAGTTTACCAAACCTGTGTAGCTGGCCCCTTATTAAACCCTCTTCAAAGTGTTTTCATTTGTGTGGCCATCTTTTTCATGCAAGACTCTGACTGATACGACATATAAAAAAAAAAAGGAGGTACAAAATTTTAATGAAACTGAAAAAATGGAAGCCACACAGGTCTTTCAAGTGACTAAGATAATGGATAAAAGGTTCCTGGTAAAAACGTTTTGTTGAAACTGAAGTGAGAACCTGGGCAAGTGATAAATCCCAACAGATATAATTAACTGATAATATATAATCTCTTGTAAGAAAGGCTTTAAGATTTGAAGCTCCAGGAATACTAAATTAAAGTTAGATATTATCTGCGCTCACTGATGTTGTTGAAATACCTAATTGTGTATATTAATAGCAGAGATGTGATGTAATAAATTTTCAAGTATGATCCACCTCTGCCCTACCCTGGCCCAAACCCACATTTTTACTACTGTTCCCATTTCAATCCCTATCTAGCCTACTCTGCTGTGTAGGTTGTCTGTTGCCACAATGATAGATAAACAACACCACCCTCACCAGGTTACACAATGACTCTATTCTCGTGTGTGGAGTCAGCTGCAACATGGCCTAGCGCTTCTGCTAATTACGGCTGCGAGACTCGCTCTCTCAGGATCTGGCACACCAGCCATGGAGTGTCTTCAGGCAATGGGAGAAATACAAGAGCAGCAGCAGAAACACAAGTGGACTCTCGAGGCCTTGGCTTGGATTTGGCGACTTACGGTCATACGCTCTACAGCAAAAGAACTTCTAGGGCCAGCCCAGGTGCAAAAGATGGACCCGTGTCTCACCTCTTCAGTGATCGGCAAAGCAAACCTACATGTCCAAGTGAGTGAGCACAGGGCGGAGAAAGGACTGGGGTCCTTCAATCACTCAATCTATCTTGTGCGCTCTTTTTCACACCTAACCCTGCGTGACCCCGCTATGCCTTTCTTCCCACTAGCCAACATTCATAGCTTCCAAATAATAACTCCCATCCTAGACAGAACTGTAGGCGCCTCTGATTGCGAGGATCAGAGATTGCAAAATTATCAGGAAATAGGGAATTTACAGTGCCAGGAGCCTCAGAGTAAAGCTAACACTCTCACCTTGAGGCCTGGTGATTCAGACCAACCGCACTGCCGGTGGGATTCAGGTTCCCGGGCCCTGCTGGTCAGTGACAGAACCGGCCCCAGGAATAGCCAGGCAGGCACCGAGGCCTACACCAAGCAGGGCCCTGCTTCCTGCCATCTCCACCTCCCCCTGCCGCTTACTCTGCCCAGGCCTAGTCAAAGGGCTCTTTCAACGTTTCTCATGATTAAACTTACCTGCAGTTTGGATGACTCCAGGGTAACAACAAACAAAAAAACAGTATGAATACATAGTAAGTTGATATAAAGCTGTAACTTTTTAAAAAATGCTAGGTTCTGTTATTGTATTGTTGACTTTATTTTTCTCTTACCTTTTACCTGAGGAGAAGGTGTGCACCTTTTACCTGAGGGGAAGGTGTGCACCTTTTACCTGAGGGGAAGGCGTGCATCACCATCAAGTCTCCATGACCGACCCCACCTCACGCTGCAGACGCCTTAAAGATCAAGTCATAAATCTGAAAAGTGAGTTTATGCAATTTAGGTTTCTATAATTAAATCCTGCCACGGCCTATTAAAAAGTACAGAATCAAGGATTCCCATACCTTCTGCTGAAAGATTTTTAAGTAAGATTAACTTCCTCATGGTTTCAGCTCAATCCTATCACCAGGGAAGACCTCCTGGGTAAGAGCTATTTTGCATCTCAACTAGCGGCCACCTTAACCTTCTGTCTGGCATTCGAAGAACTCTGACTGTGGCAAGCCTTGGGGGGTGAAGGGCAATCTTGCCTTTGTCTCTTATTTGTTGCTTCATTTAGGAGAAGGGGGAAAGGTCCCTGATTAATTTGGTGCCTTCCAGTCGCAGCAACGCCGTGGCATATGGAAGTGCTTTCCTTTTATGATCTCAGCTTTCCTCTCCCACTTCCTTTACACACCCCGCCAGTAGAAAGCTAACCTTTGTGCTTTTATAGACTGATGCTTCTCGCTGCTCGGCGTCAAAGCAAGCTGGCCATCAAAGGCTGGGTGGCATTTGAAAGGAAGATCGTGCCAAGGGGGTGCGCAGTGAGCATTCTCTGAAGCCCTCACGTGTGTCTTTTGAAGCCAGACCTCTCTGTAGCTTTTGTTACTAAATGCTAATCTCGCTGGTGCTCGCGTTGAGTCCGATTCTCTGTAGCTCCCTGTGCACTGGCCAAGTCTACTGGCCTCTCTGCTCCTTGTCGGACAGAGCGCTGGGCTTTTACTCTGCTGTTCCTGCTCCTCTGTATCCTTTCGGCTTCTTTGCACTAACTGAGAGGGGTCAGACAGTCATAAGCTGGCGATCCCTCATGACCTTTCCTGCTTCAACACATTGGCAGTAAGATTAGATATTATAATGCACTCTACTCTCTCTATAAGGATGACTCTGGAAACTCTTGGCCTCTGGGGCTTGGAGGTACATGGGACAGTTTGGGTTTGTTTGATTTTTGATTCACCCGTCTTGTCCACTCTCTGATTACCTTCCTCTTGCTGTGAGAAGCAGGTGTTAATATAAAGTCACAAGGCAAATCACTTGCAAATTTTGAGCAGAGTAGAAAAAGGACATAAGGCAAAAGGTGAAGAGGGTTTCAGCAGGACAGAACTTCCTTTCTCTTTCATTCCTTGTAGGGAAAGGGACTTTGATGGGACGGAGTGCAAAGGACAGTGTCTTTGTTAATGTAATAGCAAAAGGGCTGATGTTACGTCATTGTCATTACCTATGCTCCATGGTGAAAACAGATGGATGACTGGAAATGTAAAGGGGATAAGGTGCCCCTAGTCCCCACCCCCCACCCCCCAAGAAATCAGGAAAAGCTTGTGTTCGCACACTTTCTCACCAGGACTAATCCAAAACATGGAGCTGAGGATAAGACAAAGAGGAAGAAAAATATCCCTCAGATCCAATGTACAATGGTGAAACACTCTTTAAGAAATAGCTATCAAGATAGAAATGGATTGATGGAAACAAAAACAAATAGTTTATCCCATTGTCTGAATTATTGGTATACATAGGATTAACTAGCAATGACACTAAAAAGTGTCAGAATGGATCAGAAATGAATCAGAATGGATTCTATCCACAAGCCTATGTTATACTGCGTACCTAATAAAGGGGCAATATTTAGAAAGAAATAAGTATAGTGTGCTGAGACAGGCCTTGGTCTATAAGTTAGAAACTCAAGGATTTTTCTTACTTTCCACTCACAAATACTAAGAGTTTGAGCAACACTGTACAAAATGATGCAATCTCTTTCTTGCCTACTAGGAAAGGAAAAGTCCATTCAAATGTTTTTAATAGTCAAACAGACCCCCACAAGGTAAAATGAAATCATCAGCAAGTTAATCCCTGCCTAAACACAAACTGCCCTTCATCGAATTGCCATCAATAATTTATTTTAAATTTATCTGGCTCAGGACTTTTCAAACTCGAAATCATAAAACTTTAGTTCTAACTCTCATAGTCTATGCAGGTTAATCACTGGTGTGAACAATTGCAAAATATCCTGGGATGATGCCCCTAACACACACACACAACGCACACACACACACACACACACACACACACACTCCTCCCTTACCTATCAGGCAAGATTATAAAGGCATCTGCAGAGATTTAAGTCAGTACAGTTCCACCCCACAGCCTAGACAAGAGCCCACCGCAGGCTGCCTTGCAACCCCCTCTAAGGACCGAGGAGCAAGATAACAAGATTTAACAATGGGCCTCTCTGCACCTCATTCCTTAGGAAGGAGAAATTAAATCCTGCATCACCTTCCTCTGAGCATGGACACATCAGCTTATCTTCAAGTTGGGTCAAGTTGGGT
>PVIJ01025409.1:0-10723 GCA_004024925.1 Scalopus aquaticus
TCATCCAGAGTTGATTGCATCATTTTCTGATGCAATGCAATACTACTGCCAGGCGACTGCTGAAGTAAGCTCACGTCAGCAGTGCACCTATAAAGCCCTGTTGGAAAGGTTCAGCACTGAAAATATTTCGAACTTTGTGCGAGACAGTTGAAGCTACTGTTCCATAGAACTGTTATTATTTTATCCATTTAGGCACAATGCAGAACAGTTATGCCTCGAAAGTGCGTTAATAGCATGGACAATTTCTGCTCTGTTTGTGGGGAAGTGACATTTGCCAACCAGAAGTATCACTTCTCAAGTGAAGAAGGCTTATCATCTTTACTTCAGATTCAAGGTTGGTGACCAAGACAAGCCTTGGACCCCACATACATGCTGCACTACATGTCAACACAGCTTTCCCAGGGGTTCAATGGCAAAAGACCATCAATGCTGTTTGCAGTCCCCATGGTGTGGAGAGAGCCAAGCAACCACATAAAAGACTGTTACTTCTGCTTGGTTCCTCCTCTTTCTGTTAGGATATCAAAGCAAAATAAGTCAAGTATAGTCTACCCAAATATTCCGTCTGCATTGAGACCAGTTCCACATGGTGAGGGACTTCCTATTCCAGAACCTCCAGCAGAATATTCTCTTGATTCATCTGCTGAGGACAAGGGTGAGCCGACCTGTTCGTCTCCTGTTCCACCAGCATGCAGTGATCCAGATTTTCACTGTGGTGCATCATCAACCCCACACAGACTAACCCAGGAAGAACTCAATGACCTGGTTCGTGATTTGGACTTATCCAAGAACAAGGCAGAATTGCTAGGATCAAGACTCTAACAATGGCATCGTCTAGAAGAAGATGTCACAATTAGTTTCTATTGAAAGCACCACCAGCAGTTGGAGCCTTTCTTCAGAAAGGAAAGTACTCTGGTATTATGTTCTGATATTGAGGGCCTCATGAATGCCTTAGAAATCACTCATGACCCACAAGAATGGAGACTATTTCCAGACTCTTCGAAACTGAGTCTTAATGCTGTGCTTTTGCACAATGGAGACCATCTTCCATCTATTCTATTCCTGAATAGCTGTACAAGAGACAAGCGAAGAAATCTAAGTAGTCTGTGACTTGATTTTTTACAGGTATTTACCATAGGCCTATTACTATTGGCATGCATTTCATGATGTAAACATCAATTTATTGCAGATTACAATAAAACTAGAGCCAAAATTAGAATTTGACTGTCATATTCGTGTTAAGCACATACAAATTGATAGGAAATGACCAATTTTATTTCAGTAACATGACATGTAAAAATTGGTTGACCAATTTAATTTTCTATAGTTCTTTTCAGTGTTCATAATTTTTACTGTATGTATATGTATATAAAATATTAATTATGAATCTACTTGCTTTCGTTACCCAGTGCATACCCTTATTGTTAATCTACTAAGATCTTGCTGTCACTTAACATTGGAGGAAAAATATTTCGTTAGCCATGTTAAAATTATTTCCTAATACAGCATGGAAAATTTTTAAGGAAATCCTGGATGTGGGTCATCACTGTGATTAGTAGTGTAACATGTTCCAGTTTCAGAGTTACTCTAGTGGGTGGATAGTTTGTATTGTTTGGCTTTTGGATTTAATGCTGATTTAGACTTAATACTGATGTTACCATATTAATAAAGTATTTTTAAAGATTACTGTAGCAGTTTTATCACCAAACAATTGAGAAAATTGCTCAAAGTATTCAGATGACATTGCTGTTTATTCAAGAGAAAATATAAAAACTTGCATTTTAATATAATGTTCTTTCCTATTTGAGGGGTGTGTAAAGGACATTGATTTTTAAAAGATTGTTAAGTGCATCTTTATTCATGGCCTGCAGTGTTCAAAGTAATTAGGATATGATATCTACACTAGTCTTGAACTTGTTCAAGGAGAATATTGTAATAATATGTATTTACCCTATCTTAGAAACTGATCTCATCCATTTGTTCTGACACATTTTAAAGTAAATCACCACAAGGAAAACAAAAGTAGATTTTACATTCCAAGAACTATTATATATTCACTTGGATTAAATACAATTTACTTTCAAATTAGGTGATTTATTTAAAAAATGGTATTAGCACTTTCAATCCATTTAATTGATACTACAGAATAACAGGTACATTTTCAATTCAAAGCTATATAATAATGTATGCATTTTTCCATATAAAATGATTTTATGCCAGGTATCTTGATCCTTAATGCAACTAACAACATTTTAGAAATTATTTTAAGTCAGAATTAATATTAAACATTTCCTGTTAAATATTATATTTTCATATTGTTTTAGTATGTGTTTCAAATAAATTAAATTTTATACATATATTAAATTTTAAATAATAACTTAGAATCAGTTGTGAAATTTACTAATGCCTAATATGTCCTCTACAAGGCTTCAAATAATTAAACTGAGGAGAAAATCAAATTCTGATTCACACTGAAAAAGTAGACTATTTGAAATGCAGAAAGAAATCTGTTCAATGGGAATTCTTTTGACTCTTTCCTTATCCATTGCCTTAAGTTACATCCATTAGGGATTTTCTACTAAGCTGGTATTTATGCCTATATGTGACAAATACACATTCTCTTGCAAACTTGCATATTGTTAGGCTTTTCAAATGAACGAGACAGAAAGCAAGCTATATATGCCCTTGAGAATAGAAAGATCAAATGTTGTATGAAAAGAGTTGATGTTGCATATAAGTAAACATGTAATCATGACTAAAACATGTCATCCACACACTATAACCTGCATAATAATTTCTCAACAAACATTAAATATGCACTAAATATGTGAGTCGTACAATTTTGCTATAGCAGATTTTTTTTTTAAGTACAATTCTCATCTTGCATTCCTCCTGGACATTAAAAAAATACTGATATCGGGCAAATAATATCTTAAAGCATTATTCTGATCCGTTGAAATATCTCTAATTCACTATTGAATGCATTCAGTCTAAGTTTATCTGTATTACTTTTTATATCCCATTACGGACACTAGGGGAAGCATCAGAGAGCAACATTCTGAGAAAATCACGCTTCTGTAAACGTGAGAACCACGTAACATAATTATGCTGCTTATTTTTTCCAAATAATCAACAAATTTACTTTAAAAATAAGAAAGCTCTATTAGAGCCTTGAATTTATTAATTTTATTGCTGTCAAGAATTATTTTGTGATTATATATATGGATACATATGCTACATATGCATGATAATAACATACACATAGGTGCATGTACATTTTTCCAATTAATGAACGATTTGGTCAACCATGTCTCAAATAAAAATAACCACATGTGTACAGCACAACTGATAAAACTGGTGGTTCTTCAAACTGTTGGAACTGCTTGCACATTTCTATCAGTCATGTACTTTGTTGTTTTGCCTACTCTTGGCAATAATGATATCCTTTTGGAGATTTTTGTTAAGTATGAGAGTTTTTAGTCAATGATCTTGTCTTTAATCAATGATTTTCAAAATGTGGTCCATGAATCAGCAGCCTCTAAGAACTTCCTAAAAGTGAAAACTCAGCACCTTTCATTACAGACATAGTGAATTAGAAACTTGGGGTTCAATTCAGAAATCTGCTTTAACAAGCCCTCTAGGGTTATCACATTCTTGCTAAAGTTTGAGATTCTGCAATGGAAAAAAAAATTATCAGTGTGAATTATTTGAGAAAAGTTTTTATTGAGCTAAAATCAAATTAGGATTTATCAGATTAATGTGGCATTAACACCCACAATCAGAGTTCAAAATATGCCTGAAGAACCTCATTATATAATTCTAACTTAAGGGAATAAAAATTTACAGAAAAAGAAAATCTGTCTCAATATCTACTTTTATGATTTTCTATCCTTGCTCAAAAGAGAAATTCCCTAAATCCATGAATAGAAAGATAGCTGGGCCAGCAATTCTATCTGTGCTTGGAACTGTGTATGGAACACAATAAGCACTGTGTAATTGCTAACTACTATTATTATTTTCATTGTTGTTTTTGTTATTGTTTTCTTTGTTAGATGGCAAATTCTTGAAGGGCATTTACAAGGTGAAAACAAACTGCTGTTGAATGAGAAAAAGTGTCTTATGAAGTATTTTTATTTCTGTGACACGATGTGAAATATGTTTACCAATGATTTAAATACTAGACTCTGAGAATACAAAGGATTAAAGCTCTATAATAGAACAGTTAGGAAATCTCTCCCCTGAGGTACCATTTGAAGAGAAAATTGGCTTCTATGCAGACAGTGTATTATTCACAAGGCCTGGTAGTTAATAGTGTGTATGGGTGCGTGGCAGTGGTAACGTGGGAGTTGTCTTAGTTTTCTAAGATTGCCAAAACAAATTACCATAGACTGGATGGCTTAGATAACAGACATTATTATCTCAAAGTTCTGGCAGCAAGAAGTCCAAATCAAGATGTCAACAAGGTTGGCTCACTCAGGGGCCTATGAGGGAAAAATCTTCTGTCTTCTTCCCTTAGTTTATACACTGCTGTCTTCTCATAGAGCTTGTCACACTCTCTGCTCGCTTCACATGCCTCTGTGTCCAGAGTTCTTTTATAAGCACAATAGTCATAATGAATTAGGGTCCATACTAATGACCTAATTTTAATTTTATTGCCTCACTAAAGATTCTATCTCCAAATAAGGTCACATTCTAAAGTACCAGGGATTAGGACTTAGATATGAATTCCAGGAGGAAGGAAGGAACACAGTCCAACCCATAATAGGAACAGTAAGAGCTATTTTGATAAAAAAGATTGCATTGAGACTGTATAGCATCTTATATGAAAGGCCTCACTTTCACCTTCTTCTGCTGTAGATGAGAGATTATAAAAGGATTATAAGGAGGAGAGTGATGTAATTTCTGATTTTCTGGAGTCAAAGGCAGTAAGGATTGGAATGGGTGGGGGTGAAGGGATGATAGGCAAAGGCTTGAGTCACATCAAAGGACTACTGAAATAGAAACCAGGAGGAGAGTTTAAGCAGGCAGAATCAAGGAAATACCAAGAGTGCTCCCAAATACAGAAGAAATGTGTTCAGGTTTATTATTATTATTATTTAATAATATTTATTCTATTATTTATTTATTTAAATATTAATAGATTAATATTTATTTAATATTATTAAATGAAAAAATCATTAATAAAAAAGGAAGCAGAAAGTCATTTTAAAATAATCTCTAGAATTTCAGTTGGGCTCATTATCAAATGGTGATAATATAGAAAAAAAATACACAGGAATTTGGTGTGGAATGGAATTCAGATCCAGTCTGCAGTAGGAGATAAAGACCAATGGGTAGAGTTGGAAACACTGAAGAAATTAACCTCTAAGAAGCAGCCATAGAGAGTTTGTTAAAGACATAGAAGTTGGTAAGGAGAGAGGAGGGCAGGAAAACGGAATATGGTTTACCCTGAATGGATTGAGTCCAGCAAAGGGGAAAGTTAAGAAGTTAAAATGCTGGGCCCTCGCTGGTAGTACAATGGGTTAAGCACAGCACTATGAAGATATCCAGAGCCACTGCAGCATGAATTTGATACCCAGCCAAGGAGAATCCCACATGGTGCAGCAGACCTCTCTTGCCTCGCCCGCTGCTCCCCTCAGCAGTGTACTTCAGTCGATCTGCCTGTTCTGCTCCCTACTCTGTCTCTGGTGAATCCTCTCACCACCCCATACCTCTGGCCTACACCACAACTTGTATACCAAATAAATAAATCTTAAAAAAAAAGGATTTAAAATTAAAAAAAAAAAGAAAAAGGTGTGGGGCCTCCTCGGTGGTGCAGCGGTTGCACGCTGCGCTGTGGAGCTGTCCGCAGCACACGATGCGAGTTCGATGCCCAGCCAGGGAGAATCCCACATGGTGCAGCAGACCTCTCCTGCCTCGCCCGCTGCTCCCCTCAGCAGTGTATTTCTGATCTGCCTGTTCTGCTCCCTGTTCTTTCCCTGGTGAACCCTCTTGCCATCCTGCCTCTGGCCTGTACTCAAGCTTGTGTGTATAAATAAATAAATATTTAAAAAAAAAATAAGTTGTGAAAAGTCAGGCACTTGAAGGCTGGAGAAGGGGCTATTGTATTAGCTCATTTGAACTTTAAGAACAGCACCATAGAATTTTCCAGGAGGTGTTTGTTTAAGAGAGTATGCCTGTGAATGTGTGTATTTATATCTCATATTGGAGCTACTTAATACGCGTGGGGAAGAGTTCATCATATCATTTCAAATCCATATTCTATTTCAGCAGAGTTGTCAACCTCCTTTGGTAATTCATTTGCTCAACCAACTATTCATAAGCATCTATCATGAATCAACTCTGAAGTAAATTCTGAAAATATGGCTAAAACATTATAGCCTTACCCTGAGGGGGCTCTCAAATTCATGTGACATTTACATTAATGAGGGGTGTAGAAAGTGCTCAATTGTTGCCTCCTAGCACTCTGGAAATCAAAACTTACTTTTTTTTTTTTTTTTTTTGCCTGCAACTGAGTTCTGTGCTCTAGCAAAGTCAGGTGTTTTTGTTGAAATATATCCCAAGGTAAAATTTTATAACAGATTGTTGTGACTCTTCTTGACATTTTAGGAACTACTTGTTCCCCTTCTATAGCAAGAAGTGAATAAAAATAGAGTTGTCATGAAAGAGCACTCTACAGGCTACCAGATCTCAAAACAGTTTCAAGTTTCAAGTTTTAGGGAAAGTTTCTAGGCAATGTTTGTATGATTTGAAGCGGTTTACTTAGATTTTGAACATGTTTATTTTTCAGTGAATTCATATAACCCTTCATGCTGTCTTAAATGTAATTCCCGCCTTCATGACCTCCACCATTATTGGTATTATAGGCAGAAAATTACACATATAAGGATTCAAATATCTTCCATCATTAATTGGAAAACAGTCTCTTGAATTTATTTATATATACTTATTGGAATCAAATGAATCTCAGAAAACTTATCTGTTCAGATATAAGTTTTTTGGAATTTTTCTATTTGTTTTAGTTTTTTCTATCTTATTGTTTGAGGATGAAGGATTTTGAAATAAGTTTCAAGAGCAATATTATCAATCATGTGTACAATTATAATCAAATGCTTCAATGGAACAAATTATTGCATGGTGATTTTCTTATTTACAGATCTTTTGTTAAAAAAAAGAGGATCTGCCTATAAACCTAACAATTTTTTTACTCATGAATATATTTATTTTCATAAATAATATTAACAGGCCCAAAATCATTGCTATAAATAAGCCATAAAATCTGTATCCTAACTTGAAGGGTTAATATTATGAAGCAACTTGAGAAGAATTACTTTCAAAGGATAGGTACAACTTTGGATTTATGGTACCAATAATTTCTCTCTTTAATGAACCTCATCTAATTTAATTAAAGGTTAAGGATATAAGTAAAAATAATTGTGAACTTGAGAAGGGTCAATTGTACCACAATTTTCCTGGTCACTTTGGCTAGAAACCTGGGAGTCACCTTTGACCTTCCTCACGTCCTGTCAATCATCAAGTTGTATATCTTCTTCAAAATGACTCTTCTTAGTTCTATCAGTCCAGGCCATCCCCATATCATAGTTCAATTACTACAATAATGAACAGAGATATTAAAGTTCTTACTTAAAACATCAAGATTGTATACTGCAGACACTGAAACCCTTAATCCAGATGTCTTCCCCAGTACACCTAGTAAGGACTAAATTGCTTCTAATTTGATTATGTACAAAAAAGATTATCTGAGCTTGCTGGCTACATTTTAGGTGTGGTTGAAGCATGCATAAATTGATTTTAGATATGTTAACAACTCAACAGTGTTAATCAAAGGCAATAATATACTTAGCTCTTTGATTTGGAGGATTCCAGCTAGGATGTTGTAAATATACAACATTGAAATTTACAAAAAAACTCAATTTTAAAAATTGGCCTCATGTTAGTAGAAATTGTTGGTTTATAATATGAAGGCATGTAATCTCATAATTTATAGACCACTGAAATTCTCATACCTCCAAATCTATAGTGGAGATAGGTATGGAGAATTAAAATGAAAAAAAAATCTTTTTATTTAGTGATAAATTTGTTTTGATGATCTTCCTGAAAATCACTAATTTATTTACTAAAAATTAAGGAATATATATTTTAGGTTAAAAAAGTATTCTATGTAGTACTATATAGGAATATGGAATGCATATGAATATGGTTAATGACTATAGCATACTCTGATATGGGTAAAGCCTCTAAAAGATGATCCATTCAGGAGAAAATTATACCAATGTTTTCTTAGAAAGGATAGCAACAGACTGCCTTCAGTCTTCCTGGGATGGTAGAAAGAAATCACATTTAATTTTCTCCACTCCCATCCATTCACCCTCTCTTCCTTCTTTTCTACCCACCCTGCCTTTCTTCCAAGAAGATTTACAAGATAAAATAAATCCAGAAATGTGAAAGATGTCAATTCCTGATTTAATATCACTCTTAAGTAATTATCAAATAAATCTTATAGAACTTTAAATAGAAGAGAAAGACTACTCTAGTTTCTAAATATGTTTCAGAAAATTCTTATTTGGGATTTATATTCAGAAGTAGTTTCCTTTTGTGAATTAAAATATATGGGAGTATGACCAGCATCCTACACTATAGCCTAAATTCCAAAACAAAGATTCCAGGAATTCTTGAAACCTTAATTTTCCTCCATCTTAATAATTTGATTTTACAATATCAATGATAATGGAGAACAGAGCTGGATAAGAGAAAAACGTTGAAATCACTAATTAAGGGAAAAATTCAAATTATCAATAAAAATAATAAAATTCAGTGAGAAATAAAGTTGAAGAAAGAAGGAATATTTGGTAGACTCAACAAGCTGAGCAAGAAGCCAGAAATATTAAAGAACTGGATGAGGCCTAAAGAAAAAAAAAATTCTTATAGACGCTAACTGCAATTACTTGATCACTTTTATTTGAGACTAGTCTGACCAAGATAACCCTTCGCTGCAAACAAGAACCCTTTGACCACTGGCGGGAGTAGGGGAAAGCACCTACTGATATCGCTTGTCCTAGGATTTTGAACATTGGACAATTCTTCCCCTTTTGAACTGTCTCCAGATTTCTTGCCCCCTTGCAGTCAACCACAGACTCTTTTAACTGTCCCTGAGGATCAATTGGAAAGTCTTCTCTGGTCCCAGACTTTTTACCTTCACAGATCACTTGACAATCAGACTGCCTCGTGTTTCCTCTTTTACTCTCTAAAACCAAGTCTACTTTCTAACACTTTTTGCATAGGAAAGGTAGCGTGTCTTGCTTGAGATCATAAGAACTATTTCAAAATATAATTTAGAGCTTTGATCTCTAATCCCTCTTAAATATTTTAACTCACAGACCCACCTAGATGTTTTATCTGTGTTATCAAGTCTGACCAAATCAAACAAGACTAATGCAACATAATTGACTATTCTAGATAGCGCAGTGGATCAAGATAAAAATCAGGGAAGAAAAGTATGTCTCATTCCCAGGCTAATCCCCAGAGCTGAGGTGGGCCTCCTGCTGATGCTACAACTATGGGAAAGGATTTTATTCCATACTTTGGCAGGTGAGCAATCAAACATAAGAGGAGAGATAAAAGTTTAAGATGAGACAGTCAAATTTGGTAAATGCAAATGATTTTTAAAGCACTAATATTTTTATTAGTGAGTTTGTACGTGTGCTCATATATGCACAAGTAACATGCACAAAGAGAAGGAGGAAGGAGGAAATGTGGGGGTGGAGATAGTGGGGTTCCTTCAAAGGGGAAAGAAATCAGAAAACCCTGGGTAAATGAAATGAAGGGAGAGTTCCTCATGGAGGGGGAAATGAATCAGAGAGACAAGGAAAGAACTAGAAAACACATGTTTTGAGAAATTTTAACTTTGGACTGGGTTGCTTGTCTTTTGGCCCTGGGTGAGTGCTCTGGCCTGGCCACTGCATCACGTCCTTCTGCCTTGACAGGTGTCCTTTTAAGTCATTCTCTATCCCGCAGCCAGACTGTTCTCTCTGTAGCTCAAACCATGTAGCTTCACATTTAGAGCCTTTTTAATGGTTCCCAATTGCTCTTAAGATAAATCTGCTTCCTGTCTAGCAAGTCACCAGTGCTTTTGACCTCTCCCCTAATCCTACCTTGCCCTCTCTGGCTTCTGGTACCTGCTGTTGCCTCTGCTAAGAATAACCAATGCTCCCATTTTCATTTTCTGTCCTTACTAATCTTTACCATTCAGGAGATGAGTTATGACTTTTTATATGACTGTTTAGAAACCTTTCTTTCTAATGCTCAACATCACTTATAATCAAGGAAATGCAAATCAAAACCACTATGAGATGCCACCTCACACCTGTGAGGATGGCACACATTAAAAAATACAGGCAACAACAAATGCTGGAAAGGATGTGGAGAAAAAGGAACTCTTCTACACTGCTGGTGGGAATGTGAACTGGTCCAACCACTATGGAAAGGAATCGTATGGCGATTCCTCAAACTGCTAAACATGGAGCTTCCATATGACCCAGCAATCCCACTTTTGGGAATTTACCCAAAGGATACAAAAACACTAATCCGAAAGGATACATGCACCCGTATGTTCATTGCGGCACTGTTCACAATAGCAAAGGTATGGAAGCAACCCAGATGTCCAAAAATAGATGATTGGATCCAGAAGATGTGGTACATATACACA
>PVIJ01025410.1:0-10717 GCA_004024925.1 Scalopus aquaticus
GGGAGGGGGGAGGGAAGAGGAAGAAGGGGAGCGGGAGGGGGCCGCTATAGACATTAAGTATCTGGAGGCTACTTCTGGGGATGATGGGCTTGGTGTGACTTTCAGTTTTCATTTTGATGGTTTTTAAAAACCTGTTTTCCAGGGATCATTTTTTTTCTTCTTCCCAGGAAGGGAGAGAGTTACGAATTTGTGTTTCTGCTTCTTCAGGCCCAGAGGACGAGCGCCATCCCCATCAGGGCACTTTTCCTGGGTGGGGGCTCAGAGAGGAACGAGGCTGCGCTTCCTTTTACTCTCGTGTCCTCTGAAGGCCAAGAGTAAGGTGGGCAGTGCCCACCAATAGCAGGGTGGGGAGAGCCAGATGGCTCCTGGTGCTGCCAGCTGCCTGTTTCTCCCAGGTTCAGGCTAGGGAGGTCTTCTCAGGGTGGCGAGGGGCAGGTGGGGAGGTCTCTCCCTCAATATACCTCCCCCTCATCACACCCCTCAACTCAGCCACCCTAAGGAAGACAGGGTTCCTATCAAAGTTCAGCAAAAGGAAAAGGAGACAATCTTTTGGTGGTGAGACGGGGGTGAGGGGAAACTGCCCTTCTAGCTGGTGTCCCCTTCCTGGGGTCCTTACCTTTCCAGCCAGCTGAACCTCAGCTCCCTCCCCCTGCAGCCGCCTCACCACCTGCTGGGAGGTGCCTTCCGGGAGCACGATGGTGGCAGGGATGCCCAGTTTCCGGGCAGAGTAGGCAGCAGCGATGCCCGCATTGCCCCCTGTGGAGGCAGCAGAAGGGCATGCCGTGGGCAGTATTGCATTGGCCAGTTGACACACCCTTCCCCTCACCCTCCAGTTCCCCAGGGATTCACTCCTTCCCCATATGCATTTACCCCATCTCTGATTCCTCCCCTGGCTCAGAGGTGGACATGTGATCTAGATTGAGTCAATCAAAGAACTGAATTGCCTGACCCGCAACTGGTTCAGGAAGGAGTACATGACCCATGCTGGGTCAGAAAGATCTATTCATAGACTGAGGAGCACCATGGGAGAAGGGGTGCTCCCTTTTCACTAGGGTTGGTAGGATGATAGGAGGCAAGTCTGGGATTCCTGATGACCTTCTTGTATCATGATTCCAGTGTGAGAATAAATCTATTGTAGAGGAAAGAAAAGTCATGGGGAGAGATACAGAGGAGAGTTCCTGGATCCAACTGTGCCTGAAAGCCACATTCTGAAAATCTTCCATTTTAGATCCTGTAGCTTAAACCTGTATGAATTGCAGTTCCGTCACTTATACCACAAGTCTTAATGATGACAAGAGGGTTGGGAGAAGACATTCAAAGCGGCTATCTGACCATGACCTTGATGAGGCTAGATCTTTAAGGAGAGGTCCAGTTCTAGATATCTCTGCTGCTACAGCCATCTCTTCCTCCCCAACACCCAGCCCCAAGAGCCCTCATGAAGAAAAGGGGTAGGGTCACCTGAGGAGCACACGAGGTGTTTACATCCCTTCTTGGCCACCTGGGAAGAGAAGGATTGGCACTGGGGGGTAACCCAAGTAGAAATCATGGAGGCTAGTGTGGGATGGAGTTGGACGCTCCCCATTTCCCTCCACCTGCCCAGTTCGCTCCTCCCATCTCTGCAAGTTCACATTCCCCCCCCACCTCATCCCATCCAGCCTGCACCTCTTACCTCTCCCCCTTCCTGTACAACCTCACATCCCCCCTCCTGCGCACACATCCTCACCTCCTGGCAGAAATGCCCGATGCCCCGGATCTTGAAGGAGCCAGCCGGCTGCACATTCTCGTACTTGAGGTAGACAGGCACACCTGCCACCTGGGACAGCGCCCAGCTCTCCAGCAGCGGCGTGACCACGTGGAAGTGCTCGCTCTTGGGGCCCTCCATTCCCACAGCACCCAGAGGACCTGCAAGGGGACACAGTGTGGTAGCCTAGGTGGCTCCAGCCAAGTCCCTTCACCAGGATGAGAAAGAGGAAGGTGGAAAACCCCTCAGCTTTGTTCCCTTAGCCCCACCTGGCTGCCAGGCCCTGAGACTCCAGGCGTGGATGTGGGCCTCTCTGGGCCTCAGTTTCCCCATCTGGCCAAGAAGGTTTGTACTAAGGGCCTTTCACTCTGCAATTGTGGCTGCCCACAGTGGATGTAGAACATGGCCAGTGCATGGTGCTAAGTGAAGGAAAACATGGAGGAATTCACTCATCATTCATTCATTCAAAAAAACATTGATTGCGCACCAATTAGGTGCCAGGCAGTTCCCAATCTGTCCATTATACCTCAGCAATGCTAATTTTCGAGAAATGTAACCACTAGACCAATATCAAATCTAAATAGCAATGATTCCTTAATCATGTATCTGGTGATTGTTCAAGTGTCTGAGCATGTCATTACATACATAAATGGTTGGTTCTGCAGTTGGTGGGTGGTTTAGGGTATTTAAGTTTGAATGAGGATGCATCTGAGGTCTGTGCATTTGATTTTAACTCTTAGGATACTTTTATCTCTTTCGATGCTTAAGACTTCAAAGTGGGAAATTTGAGGGGGAGGGAGGGTGGGGGAAGTGAGACCCCTAGAGAGAGAAATGAGCTTGGGGTGTGGCCAGTGCAGAGAAAGGGGTTGGGCATTGGAGGTGAGAGTA
Organism: Scalopus aquaticus; assembly: GCA_004024925.1. Classification (NCBI taxonomy): domain Eukaryota; kingdom Metazoa; phylum Chordata; class Mammalia; order Eulipotyphla; family Talpidae; genus Scalopus; species Scalopus aquaticus. The sequence goes on from PVIJ01025410.1 coordinate 2,630, forward strand.
GGAGGCCAGCAGGAGAGGTGAACAGGGTCTTTGGGAAGGGCATTCCAGCCCAGGGTGGAAATTAGGATGTAATTCTAATTCCAATTACAATGGGACGTTTTAACCACTTACACCCAGAAGATTTAACCAAGGTCAGTGAGGGAGCCAGTAGGTGCGTGCATGCGTGCATGAGTGAACCAGTGGGTAAGAGACACGTCTATGAGAAGGGAAGGAAAACAGAGGGGGAAAGGATTAAATGCACTCCCTCTTCTTCCCTCTGGGGCAAGATAGTCTGCCCTGGCAGTTCCACCATCTGCCACAAGGGGGAGTGCTGCACCCTCATCCACCTTAAGCCTGTTTCTTGTTCACCCTCACTTGGGACTAGGGTCCCCCATCAGAAGGTTCCAGGTCTCCCGCTCCTGTGTTCTTGTTGGGTTTCCCCAGGCAACATAAAGCCTGTGCCACCTCGACTTATTTCCATCACATTTTTCTAGCTGGGATGACTCTGTGAGGGGACCCATGGGTCACCTAAACCCAGCATACCTCCCCTAGGCCTCACCTCAGTCCTGGAACCCAAGAATGTGGGGTGGGGAAAATAGGAGGCCAAAGTTAGACACCAACTCTGGCTTTCTAGCTGTGTGACCCAAACATGTGTCTTAACCTCTCTGTGCTTGTTTTCGCCTTTTGTAAAGTGAGAATAGCAGCAATCCCCAACTCACAGGCTACAGTTCAGATTAATAGTAAAAGGAGCACCCTTTTTCGCATCACTATTACATGCCAGACATCGACAGAGTCCTCTGGAGGTGTTACCCTACTGGGGCCCTCTGACAGTGCTCGCCCTTACTCTAGCATGTTTATGGGACGCCCCCAAGGCGCAGGCACTGACCTAGGGAGTGGGGATACCACAGTAAATCAGACAGACACTTACTCTTAGAACTGATTTACAATCTGATGAGGAGATCAGCATTCATCACATAATGGTATTGACAAACAAAATAATGAGGAATGGTGAAAACTACTCAGAAGAAAACACATCTATAGGAGGTCTTGAGAATTCTGGTCTAGGGCAACTACTTTGGGTGAAGAGGTCAAGAAAGGCCTCTTGGAGGAAGTGACTGTCAAAGTTGAGACCTGAAAAGTAAGAATGAGCTAACCATGTGACAGACTGGGAGAGGAGCTTGTGGATTCCAGGGTCTTTGCGAGGATTAAGTGAGGCATGTGGCAGAGGCGTGGACAATGTGCCCGATATATTAATATAATAATTGAATAGTTGCTGAGACTGGGTGTGATCCAGGAACTGGGACAAGTGCCTTATACATTATTTCATTCCATCCTCACAACAGCCCAGACGTAGGTTCTATTATTAACTCCATTTTCTAGACAATGAAATTAAGACCCAGAGAGGTTCAATGACTTGTCCCAGGTCATACAGCTAGACATGGCATAGCCAGAATTTAAAATCCAGGCTGCGCGCTCTGTCATCTGCGTTGTTATTATTATTATTAAAGGTGTCAGCACTTAATACTTAATTCTCAGTCATCCTTCAAGGCCAAATGCACCTCCCTATCTCAGTCCCTGGGCTCCCACAGCCCTCTTGGTTATACAAGAGGTTATACAAGAGGCCAGCAGGCATCAGTTAAAGGAACAAGCCCCAAGTTGCCAAGAACTTTATCAAGCGCAGGGTACAAGCCTCCCAGGGCCACGCTGAGGCCTTGGACTAGGGACCTGTGGCTCCCCCAACGTGTGCGGCTGAGGGCTAAGGTGGGAGCCCCTGGGCCTCTCCGCGCAGGTGCGATTCAGGGAAAGCCCAGTTCAGCCCAGCACGGCGTGACCTTGGCCAAGTCACTTGTCCTCACTGGACCTCACCTGTTGCTTCTCTGAATTAGGGTGAGAAACATCCACCTTCCTCCCCTCCCTTGTCCCCAGAGGCACCAGGTGACCCTCCACGGCCAAATCCCTGCTTCCAGGGCTGAGAAACCCCGGGCCACCCTTTGCTGGCAGCATGCCCAGCTCTGCCCTCTGGCAAACAGCACCTGCTCCTGACTCAGGGTCCCGGGCGCCCAGCCTTCTTTTCCAAAGCAGACCGAGCCACAGGGCACCGTGAGTTGAATCGATACTCCTGGGAGCAGCTAAGGCTGCTGGCGCCCTCTCTCAGTTTCTGTCCACTGATCCTGGACTTCGCCCCAAACCTCCCAGACTAGTCTACACTGACATTCACACATGCACACAGAGTCCCGGGAGTGCCGTTTGGGCCCCAGGCCCCCTTACCTTCTTGCCCCAACAGTTTGCAGCTCAGCCTGCTGCCCACCAGCTGGCCCTGGTGCCTGCTCTGCCAGCTTCCTGCAGCCTCCTGTGCTCTTGGCCCCTCCTCCCATGTTAAAGGAACAGCTCCCAGCTGGAGGAGGAAAGGGCAAGAGGTCAACCTTCATCTGGCTCCCATGTGCTCTCTGCACCCAACAGATGCATTCCCTGGCCCATTTAACAGATGGAAAAACTGAGGCTCAGAGAGGGGACTCACTTGCTGAGGCCTCCCAGCCAGCAAGAAAGACCCTTTGCCTCTCGCCCTGGACCACCCCTTTCAGGACTCAGGAATCTGCAAACACTCTTAGTCCTAGTGCAGGGCTTGCCCCCCTCCCCCCGATCGCCAAGCCGTGTGCCCCGCCAGGCTAGCTCAGGTCTGAGATGAGAAGATAAGGCCAGAGGCCGCTGTTACCCGAGAAAGGCAGATTCCTTCTGAAGCACCTGGCTCCGCTCATTTACCCCCAATACAGATGATATTTTACACCTGGACAAGTCTTGATTGTTTAAATGAATGATGCGAATGATTCACTCATTCATTCTGCAAGTATTTATTGGAGACATACTGTGTGTCAAGCTCTAAGACCTTGAGCCTCACATAAGACAGCATGTTCCCTGCGCTCTCGAAGCCCCGGGGCCCCTGAAAAATGGTTCTCTCAGCCTATCAGATTTGGCAGGTGGAGATGGGGCAGATCTGTGGGTGCCCAGCGCAGAGCCCTCACCTGGCCCCAGGGGGCTGGGAAGGCTTCCTGGAGAAGGGAAGGACTGAGCTGAGCCAGGAGTCAGGCGCATGGAGTGCAAAGGTCTGGAAGTGGAAAACATGGTGTGTTCCAGGAACGGAGAAGGGGCCGGTGGAACTGGGACCGGAAGCAGGGGTGGGGCAGCAGGTGGGCAGGGACCGGAGTCCACAGGACGCCTGTGCCAATCCAGAGTGGACCTTACTCAGGGGCACTTGGGAGCCATGGATGGCGTTAGGCAGGGGGTTGAGATGACCAGATCCATGTTTTGAATCTGTCACCATATCACTGGGTCAACCTGAGCGAATCACATCCACCTGTGGGCCTCGACTTCCCCAGATGTCGAAGGAAAAGGGAGGGCCTGGGAGGGCCTGGCAGCCCAGATGTCCTGTGTCCTTCTTGGACTGTGTGACCGCCAAGGTTTGATGATTAACTCTTGGCTGCTTGGGGTCAAGTCGAGCTGCTTAGCCAGGATCCTTGATGAGGACTCTGCATCTCTATCGGCTCATTAAGCATTCAGCCATCCTAGTCAGGGGGCTTGTTCTGGACGGGACACTGAGGTGGTAAACACCCCAGTTTGTGCCCTGAGGTGGCCCGAGGCCTGATCGGGAGAGGAAGACACCCGATTCAGCCACTACTCTCCCCCTTCCCACCCCCAAGAAGACAGACATAGAAGGTCTCCATAGTGCAGCTGGGATGAGGCGGGATCAGGGAGGGCTTCCTGGAGGAGTAGAGCCTTAGCGCACAGCTCAGGCTTGGACAAGAAGTATGATGGCTGCATTTATTGCATGTCTACTGTATGCCAGTCTTGTATTGACCAGAACATCCTAGACATTTTTAATAGTTGACTATTTCTGTGCATCCATAAATGCATGAATATTATCACATAGGAGGAAGCTAAGGCAGGAATGAAAGTTTAAAAATGAACCCCGTTTTTTAAAAAAATCTTAAGTAATAGCACTGTTTCTGGCATGAAGAGGCAGGCCTCTGTCTAAAGTTAGAACACAGACCCTAGGACCAGACTTGGATACAAATACCAGTTCTGCTTCTAACTGGCTGTGTGACCTTGGGAAAGTTGTGTAACCTCTCTGTGCCTTGATTCCTCAACCGTAAGATGGGACAAAATGCAAACTGGTTCCCTATTGAAGCTGATGTGAACATAAATCAAATAAAGCAGTAGAAATGTTCTGTTTCCTGCTATTCTTATTATTTTTTCTATTTTAATGAAGTGATAAAATTGCAAAGGTGATACATGAAGTCAGAAGTTTGGAAAAATGACAGTTTTATATCACAGAATTGCGTATGTCATCCTGAGGAGCTGGGTGTTGTGAATGAACTCTACATGGTAGAATCAGGCTTGGCCCAGAAAGGCCAAATCACTTTCCTAAGGTCACACAGCAGTGACAGCACCAGGCTTCAGACAAGTCCAGAGCTCCTGGGTTGGAAGAGAGTGGTGTGTAGAAGCTAGGGTGGCCATATCAGGAAGCAGATAAGGCTGAACAGGCCAGGTCACTGACCTGTCCCCTCCCAGAGCCACCTTCGTCAGCCCTCCCCTGTCCCTGACACCTCAGGCCTCCAAACACCCACCCTGACCTATCCCTTGGGTTATTCATTAAGCTTCATTTCACCATCCTCACACCCCCCCCACCCCCCGCCCCGCTCACCTTTCTGTTCCAGGGGCCTGAAGCCACATGAAGAGAGACCTGGGGCCTGTGACACAGGTGAGTGGCACTCCCGGTTTGTGGCTTGACCCTTGTCTCTGTGTCATATACATCCCAAGTCACGGTGCCTTAGTTCCACTAAACAGGCTGCAGAACTGTGTCTTGGGCCACCAAGCAACCAGCTTAGCTAATGAGGAAGACCAGTGGGCTTTGGAGCCAGGTCTCCTAACACCCAGTACATCTTAGCTAACTTCTCATACCCTTGCCAAGATGGTCGATCATTCTAGAGCACAGAGGGCCTCCAAACAGGGGCCACACTTCTGCTGGCTGCAGTTGATTCATCCTGTCCTCTGCAGAGGGTCAAGACTTCCCATTTGCCACTGTCTCCACCTCTCCCTATTGGCTCCCCAACATCCGACAGGCCCCTACCTGACCCCTGCAGATATTTGCATTTGAAACCCTTGTCCCCTGGGCCTTGAAGGGGTCAATTATCAAGAAAGAAACTGAGGCACAGAAAGATTTTAGTGACTTGTTTCCCATCACTCAGCAAATAGGCTTCAGGATTAATTTTGGAGGGACCCCACATGCAACCTGAGGCTCTTGTCTTAAGAGACTTACAAATTCCTAGTCTCCAAGTCTAAGTGAAAGGGTCTCAACAGTTTATCTAGTGCATTCTGTTTATGGATGGGAAATTGATACCCAGAGGGAGAAAGGGGGGACAGTTTAACACCTCGAACTCAAGGAAAATTTCTGGTCCACATGAACCAGGCTTTCAGAATTAAACCATTTATTTGTGTTTAGTAAACATTACTCAAACCAGCAACTTCTCGGCCCTATGGAAGGAGAGATGGAGACAAACAAGATCCCTTGCTGGCCCTCCTGGGGCTTGTAGTTGACACAGCGGCAAAGAGATGCAGTGAAACATTACAGATGCAGCAACCAGAAAATGGAGCAACAATAAGACACGATCTTTTGAACTATTCAGTTAGACAAAACAATCTACAAAGCAAAAAAAAAAAAAAACCCAAAAAACAGACAACCAGGGCTGGTGAGTATGAGGGGAAACAGGCACCTCACCCTGTTCAGCTGAGCCTTTGTGTCACACAGCCTTTGTGGCACTCTCCACTACCATCTGATAGATGTCCATCCCCTCAAGCAGGAAATCTTAACTTGGGGAACTTATTCTGGTAAAAAAGAAATGGGTGTATGTTTATCAGGGTGCTGTTGAAGCAGCATCAACAGAAAATCTGGGGCATGATGATGTCCTTGAATTGGGACATGGCTGAATAAGTCATAATGCACCTTCGTCCTGGAACTGCATGCAAGCCACACACAAAAAAGAATTAGATATATATCTATTGACCCAAGGAGGCATTCACCATGCATTATAAATGAGAAAGGGGGGGGGGTGTTCAGTCTGCAATGAGTGTCTGATACAAAACACAATAAAAATAACTCTTCGACGGTGAAAAAAATAGTGTTTCTGAAAGGGAGGGGGCGTATGGGGAGGGCAGGGGATGGGGTGGGGATGCTGGAGCTCTGGGGGAGGGTGGCACCCAGGGAGGGTGCGTCCCTGATTATACAGTGATGGAAGTAATTGCAAATCAATAAAATTTGAGAAGACAAAAAAGTGCCTGATGTGGTTGCCTATGGGCTGGGGGAGAGCGATACCGTTATCCTGGAGAGGTGGGGTGCGGAGGGGAGGACCCAGGGCTGTAATGAACATGCGATGTTCCAGATCTCTGTTCTCCAATATGGGACCCATAGGCCTCCTGGAGCTACCGAGCCCAGGTGTGCCACAGAGGAAATGAACATAAGTTGTGCTTGATTTTTTTTTTTAAGATTTTATTTTTTATTTATACATACAAGCTGGGGTACAGGCCAGAGGCGTGGGGCGGCGAGAGGGTTCACCAGAGATGGAGCGGGTAGCAGAACAGGCAGATCAGAAATACACTGCTGAGGGGAGCAGCGGGCAAGGCAGGAGAGGTCCGCCCCGCCATGTGGGATTCTCCCCGGCTGGGCGTCGAACTCGCGTCGCCGCTGCCGACAGCTCCACAGCACAGTGCTTAACCGCTGCGCCACCGGGGAGGCCCAAGTTGTGCTTGATTTTGATTGATTTTAATGTGAACAGCTGCAGGGGGCACTGGTCACCACAGGGGACAGCTCCAGTCTGGAGAATCATCTGGAAGACAGTGTGGACCCATCGGGAGTGGCGTGGCCCCTGGAGTGGAGGACCTGTCAGCTTTATGTGATGATTCTCCACCCCAAGACCCGAGTGACACACAGACAGAAAAACAGAAACAGACAGAGGAAACACCCAAAATAGACTCAGACCTAGACCTGCATAGTGAGAGATGGAAACAGCGTAAGGAGATCCCACACCCAGGAAAAGAAGAACATGAAGAAAGCTGATGGACATGACATCTGCCAGATGGTCAAGGTCAACCAAGGGCATCCAAGCTTCCAGGTCAGCCTCATCCGTGGTCGGTCATGCAGGTGGCCGGCATGTTCCGGAGATGAGGTGACCTCCCCACGTGGTCTTCCTCCCCAGATCCGAGGACCCCAGTCTACTGTTGAGAAAAACCACAAAAGCCCCAAGCAACACTGTTCAAAACCCTCAAGGTCATTGGGAATAAGGGACGTCTGAGACACGGTCGCGGCCAAAAGCAGTTCAAGGATGTGTGAGGACTCTGTCCTGTGGGGTCCTGGGTGGGGCCCAGATCCATGCAAGACATGAGACTAAATGAAGCAAATCTGAAGAAAATAAGGATGTTAGTGCATTAGTGGTTGATATTGGTTCCACAGTGACGACCCATGTTCTGTAAGTTGCGAACGGCAGGAGAGAGCAGACATGGGCGTCTGGGAATCCTCTGGACTCTTACGCTTCAGATTTCCTCATCTGAAAACCTGTACACATCCTGAAATTAAAGCATGTTTAAGTCCTACACCCAAACCTGCAAAGCTTGTGGGAAATAACAAAACCTCTTCCAAGAGGCTGCTTTGCGTTGCAGAAAGATTCCCCTCAGAGAGTTCCTAACTAGCAGGTTTTGTCGTTCTCATTAAAACAGAGCTTAATTGACACAATCCCGTGTTGAAAGTGGAAAGAGAAACTGGCCCGCTTCGTGGGTCTAGGTGTGAGAAGCTTGAGGACCTAAGAAGGCAGGGGAAGGAAATGGCCGCAACCAGCAGATTAAGGAAGGGCAGAGATGGAGGTCGTCTGGAACCACAGAAACCACCCTCCTTTGTGTAGTTATTTGTCTGGATAATCGGGGGAATGTAGGTCTGTGATGAAGGGCTAGTATTTTATTGCTTCCTCTTCCACTTTACTCTCTGGGGCAGAAAGGAGGGAAATGGGGAGGACAGAGGAATAAGAAAGGAGGGGGGAGGGAGGGAGAAAGGGAGAAGAAGGGAGG
>PVIJ01025411.1:0-10714 GCA_004024925.1 Scalopus aquaticus
TTTTTTTTTTTAAAGATTTATTTATTTATACATACAAGCTGGGGTACAGGCCAGAGGGTGGGGCGGCGAGAAGGTTCACCAGAGACAGAGTGGGGAGCAGAACAGGCAGATTAGAAATACACTGCTGAGGGGAGCAGCGGGCGAGGCAGGAGAGGTCTGCCGTGCCATGTGGGATTCTCCCTGGCCGGGCGTTGAACTTGCATCGCTGCTGCCAGCACCACAGCACAGCGCCCAACCAGGGAGGCCCCTGCAGTCACAAATTTATTCTTTGTATAATTCCTCCCCTTCAAGTCTCCAGAAAGAACCAGCCCTGATTTTGGCTCAACAGATCCCAATTTGGACTTCTGGGCTTCTGGCTTCCAGAACAATCATATCAGACTGATATGACTGACTGATAATATATTATGTGCAATTATCAATTTGCCCTCAAATTTGTAGTATTTTGTTACAGCAACTTATAGAACTGTCTAGAAATCACTTCCTCATTCACAACACGTTGTTAGTGCACAAATAAGGGGTAAACTGGGACCCCAGACTATTAAGGGGTATATGCTCTAAAGGGCCTTTATATCAATTCTGTGTCAATAACAAATAATTACTTTTTTTAATATCTCAAATTTAGGGTTCTTAAGAGAGTGCATCTGAGTAGTTACATTATTTTTTTCTGGGTGGAAGCAGAGTTATTGCCCAGGATATCTCAAAATCTGACCTGATAGATACTTCCCTACAGCCTCAGTCTTGATCCCTGGTCTGTTCAGCCAGGTGTAGGTGAGTCATACAGGAACAAATACCCCTGGTATGTTCAGTGATGAGAGTGGCAGTGGAGTCATTTGGAGCCTCATAGTTTCCTCTCTAAGGTTGCATTGCCATTGCAAATGTTTCTTTTAAACAGTCTATCTACTGCCCCCCAAAATCTCCTTTCATTTTGCATGCACTGAACTTGATAAGCACTATTATAAAAGCACATTAAGTGTCCTGTGTCATCTGACAACTCTATGCTTCATTAACTTTTGTGTAAATAAGGTTACATAATAACAGGTGATTTTTAATTGTTGTGACAGTTTTGAGCTTCATTCTAATGAAGTCTAATGAGTTTTGAAAAGCACTTTCTTGCCTCTTAGTCTAGTGGTTGAGATCACAAACTCTGGAGTCACATTGCCTGTGTTTGAGTGTTGGCTCCCAAGTGCGGGGAATGTTTACTAACGTCTCCACCCCTCGGTGTCCTCAGCTTGAAGGATTATCGTAGTTCAACCTCTGTAGCCAAGAGAACAAGAAGGAAATCAGGTGTCAAAGTTTTTAGATTTGTGCACCTCAAATTCACTCATATAAATGGACTAAGACTCTGAGCCATAAAGCAAGGTACCAGCTGATGAATGAACTGAGAGAGAAGGCTATAAACTAAAAATGAGCATAGAGAGCAGATGGATGGGCTCAGAGCAAAGGCAGAGAAATGGCTTTGTAGTTGGAGAGAAAGCTCAAGCACTCCCACGTGGCATAACTTCATTCTGGGTGGCCTCTCTCTGATTCCTACCCACCTTTACATATAGTGTCCAAAGAAATTAAAACAAGCCCAACAAAATAAAATTCACAGCCTCTGTAAAGATTAGCCAGAACCCTTTCCCTGTAAGTTATTTTCAATAGGGGAAAAATGCTTTCGAGAAAGAGCAGGCAGAGAACAAGAAAAATATTTCATGAAAAAAATTGGAAATCCTATTTTCTTATGGAACTAAACCAATGACAGTGGAAATGCATATCTATTTAAAAGCACCATGATTGAAATGTGTATTTTCTTTTAAAACTTGCATATTTCTTAATGTCTGTGTCACTGAGGATTTATTTATTTACTTATTTTTGCTGAAGATTTCTTTAAGGATTTCCTTGATCTTCCGAATTTTATTTAAATTCTTTAGTGTTACTGTTAGGAGATTTTAATCCTGTTTGAAATTTCCTTGGTCTTTTTTGTTAGTGTTGGTTCATGTTGACTAAATTCAGAGGAGAAAGATTAAGAGGCACATTTATTCACTAATTTATTTATTCAATAATTACTTTCTGTGTTGTGGGCTGGAGATGTGGGTGAGTTAACTGAGTCTGAAATTCACTGAATGTCTAGTAAGCCTGGATCTAGTTAAGGATTTGGCCTTATGTGTTTAGTTTAAGGCAAGTGATGATTAGTAGGAGAATGATATTTTACAACTCGAGTTACAGGAAAGAGTCTCGAATAAGGAAGATTCTCAGAGGAATAATTTAAATTTATATGGTACTAAGTTGGTTTTTGTCTCGATATATAAGAAGTAATAAGAATTTTCAAAGATTATTATCATTCATGAAGTCAAGCAAAAGAATATTTTTAATGATCATTTTATAGGTAAATTACTCGGGAAATAACATTAAAAGTAACAGCATATTCAACGTCATGAATCAAAGCTACACCTCCTTAATTCTGTAAAGAAAACAAGAATGCCTTTGCATAGGTTGTTAAGGTTTTATGAATTTATTAAATTTGGAGGAGACAGTATTTAATCTATGTGTGATTACAAGTTACTTTTGGGTGATAAGATCTGATTTTCTCATTTCATAAAACTTAGCATAAACAGGGACCACAAAAAATATTTTCTCCCTGCTGACAAACAAAACAAGAGATGGAACATATTGTACTCCTGCAAATTCAGAGGACACAGATAATAAGCACATTTACAATCACCCAGAAGCAAGGCTGAAATTATCCCTGTTGCTATTAGGCTAAAATATAACAAGAAGTGGTAGGTAGCTCTGCGGTCACACTCCTACCATTACCATAAAAAATGATACTGCTTACTAAAGTAATGAGGAGAAAGAAGAAACTCTTCTTGAGATAGAGCTTTTTTTTTTTTTGCAAAATTTCTTTGGCCTTCACATCATCAAAAGAAATAAGGATCGATTTATTCGGCTTAAATTCACAGTGCAATTCCTTACCAGCAAGACAAATAGAACTTTCCTCTCTTATACTCAAATCCTTTAGTCTTTGGAAAAATTCTAGGGCATGTAGAATGGTTTATATTCTCCCCTCGCCAATTCTTCTGTCTCTTATGTCTGCCCCTACACACGATGGTGAAACGACCCAACTAGCAAATTAAGAGAAATGAAAAAAAAAAAAAACCAAAACCACCCGAAGTTGTTGAATTTAGTAAAACAGCCCACTATTTGAAAACAAGCTAACTTAAAATTAAGCAATTATATCTTGAATGTTGAGATTCAAGCCTTTGGACAAATTTTGAGTCATTTTCTTTGAAAAATGATGATGTATTATTAGGTTACTAATTGAGCGTGAAAAAGGTCAGGACTCTTAGAAATAACAGAAAACAATGACTACTTGGGGTTCCTCGAGTTCCAATTTATTTGAGAAAGTTAATAGAAGGAGAAAAATCATGAGTTCTGTTGAATCTAAGAGAAATGGACATTTCCAATATACTATGATTTGAATTTTTTTTTCTCATTTTGAATTATGGTTGTGTCTTCAAAGACAGGAGGAAGTCAGAGTTTTAATACTGACCTTGAGATTTTTCTGCTTGCATCTTCCAGTGTGTCTGGGTCTGTGTTAGGGACAGAATGTTTGTGTCTCTCCCAGCATAATCATTCTTTGAAGACTTAATCCTCAATGTGAGTGCATTTGGAGATAAGGCTTGTGAGGAGGTGACCAATGTTAAATGAGGTCATAAGGTGTTTATATTTAAACACTGAATCTACTAGAAGGGAAAGAGACTCTCTCTCTCTCTCTCTCTCACCAATGTTAAATGAGGTCATAAGGTGTTTATATTTAAACACTGAATCTACTAGAAGGGAAAGAGACTCTCTCTTTCTCTCTCACCAATGTTAAATGAGGTCATAAGGTGTTTATATTTAAACACTGAATCTACTAGAAGGGAAAGAGACACACACACTCTCTCTCTCTCTCTCTTTCTTTCTCTCCCCACCCATGGACACAGTAAGAAGGGGGCTGGCCAATGTTCAAAATGGGGGAGAAAAGAGCACAAGGGATTATGGTGACGGTTCACGGGTAAATCGGTGGTGGGTAACCTATGGGGGATACACAATAATGTAAAAGATATGAATAAATAAATAATTTTAAAAAAGGTAGGAGGAGAGCTCTCATCAGGAACTACACTGAGCCTAGGGGAACTTACTCAGTCTTGAGTCACAGCTTTATCTGCAAATGAAAATGAAGTTTCCTTTGAGGTCCTTATGGAGAATTTCTCAGGAAAATCAATAGTCATCCAGGTGAGTGGTCCACTGTCTGAGGTGGGAGTGGGGGAGGGGACTCCAAACATATAGGCATAACTGCTTCCTGTGGGTAACTCATAAAATTAGAAACAAAAAGGGCAATAAATACACATGGCCCCTGGGGGTGGACTCTGGATGATTTAGTGCTGGGTGACTTACTGTGGCAATACCTGATGGGAGAATCTGAATGTTACCACCACCAAAAGAATAAAGCATTATTGGGCCTCCCTGATGGCCCAAGCTGTTAAGCTCCGTGCTGTGGAGCTGTCATCAGCTGCAGCACGAGTTCGATGCCCAGTGGGGGAGATTCCCACATGGCGCAGCAGACCTCTCCTGCCTCGCCCGCTGCTCCCCTCAGCAGTGTAATTCCGTCGATCTGCCTGTTCTGCTCCCCACTCTGTCTCTGGTGAGTCCTCTCAGCTCCCCACTCCTCTGGCCTGCACCCCAGCTCTTGTATGCATAAATAAATAAATCTTTAAAAAAATAAGAATAAAGCATTATTTAAAAAATTCTTTAAGAGAGGAAAGAAAGTATTTAAAAGCTGGAGGTGGGGCGTATTTTTCTGCCGGTCAAGGTGAAAGAAAAGTGATCCTTTTAGGCATTGTGAGCCACGAGAATTTATCAGGACTTGAGAAAGCTTAACATCCTCCTTGCAATCTTCTCAACTTAGGTTTCAAGCTGTTGGTTTGTTGATGGTGATTTATGTGATGGCAAAATTGAGTCCCCAAAGACTTCGGGTGTCATAGATGTGCATAAGTTCTACTTTGGAAACTATTTCACTTGTTTCCTTTTTTAATTTCATGATTTCTCAGTCTCCTCCGCCGCTGGCAGCTCCATCTTGGTTGTCTCTAGGAAAAGGGGAGGTTCTAGGTTCTCTGCCCCACCCAAGGAAGAGTGGAGTGGGTGGGGAGGAGGAAAAGCTGGATAGGAGACTGGAGGAAGGAAGGAAGAGGATGGAGATCCAAAAGGAGACCTGGAGGAGGCCCACGGGGCAGAGAGACATTGAAGAAGCTGCCCCTGCTTCTTGGTCTTGGATTGGTTCAAACAGGCGTGGGTGAACGACCCTTGGGGAGGTTCACGATGGCAGCTTTTATCTTGATTCCGATTTTGCGCCTTCTGTCTCAGATGCGCTGGACCCTTCTGCCCCTTTCCTATGCGTAGGCTTTATTCGCCTTTTCTGTATTGTACACTAATTGTATTAAAGTTCCTTTCTATTAAAGGTCTTATGCACTAGAGTATGTTTTGCCTCGATGAGGCGGATGGCAGAACCTATTTAAAATGTGCAGGTTTGAGGGTTCTGGGGTGCCCCTTACTCTGCCCTGTAACAGTTTCTTTGTTTCTTCTCAAGTATAGTTCAATTTGAAAACGATGCTTCTATTAATTAATTAATTTGTGACTATCTAGATAAGATGAATGGATATAAATTAGCGTTCATATCAATTCATTTTGAGATTTTCCTGTATGTGTATTGTCTTTACAATAAGCAATAATTTCTGACCTGTAATCTTGAAGATAAAGTAGACCAGTGACTGCAAATTTCCAGCAATATTGGCAGTTCATATTATTCTGTATTGGTGTTGAAATTCCATACAATATTTATGTGCATTTATGTGCACATTGTGTGCCATTTATGTTCATTTATCTTTATGGTATCGCCGTTCTAAATATGTCATTTCTGTTATTACATAATCACTAAATTTATGAGAAAAGAAGAAAAATGAAAGGGAATGAGAAGGAAAAGAAGGAGAAAGCTAGAGGGAAAATGAAAGCAGGTGGAGGGTTTTTTTTGGGGGGGTGAGAGAGACAGAGAGGGAGAAGGAGAGAAAGAGAGAGGAAGAATAGCAATTGCAAGGTTTTGTTTTCAAATGGTATAACCAGGGCAGTTAACTTTTCTTTTGCTCTGGGCAATATTTTTCAGTACTTTTGAGGTCAGTTTTATTTTCCACAAATTTCTGAAGCTACGAAAATTCCCTTTTTCTCGGTATAAAAAGGAATTCCTCTGTCATTTGCTTAAATACATGTAGGGGCTAGAAGGGGTCTCTCTTGCAGTCATTGATGTGGATTTGGAAAGTTGTGGGGTTCGGTGAGTGGAGTCCAGGGGTTACCTCTTGAGAAAAGTCTCACCAGAGTTCCCCTTTGAGCAGCATATGGCAAGTTTACCGAGGAGAACAAAGTGCTCATGCAGACACGGGCAGGGGATGGTTACATTTTAAAAGGACAAGTTTATAGGAAAAGGAGAAAGAAAAATCACCGGTATAGTCACAGACAGGAAGGAGAGCAGCCTCTTGCCAGCGCAGAAATTGTTTTGAGACAATTCTTTTTTTGGGGGGGGGTTCATTCCTTCGTGGAATTGTCATCTATTGTTAAAGTAATTGCTTCTAGGGTGTGACTACTTTGGTTTGTGAAGACTGGTGAGTCTCTACAATGGCCTTTAATCTCTGTACCCCCTCTTCTGGTCTGCGCCTCTGGATACTTTCTATAGCAGTTGGCACCTAAGGAGTTTTCATTTGTAAAGCTGGTTTAACAACTATGTTCATCATTTCGGACCCCCCCACCCCACCCCGCAGCAGCTGGCCTTTGAAAGCTCCAGCCTAAATTTTCTACTTCCATCCTCCATCAGTCATCTTTTTGATCTCAATATCCACTGATTTTGTTTACAGTATCTCTTTCTCTGAGGCAGTATTCTACCAAATTCTTCTATTATCCAGCCCAAAATTGGACTCTGCATGCTCCTGTTTATCTTATTGATGAGACCTGTAACATTTAAAAAGTTTCACGTATTCACTGTCATTTGACATTCATGGAGAGAGCCACAGATGTCAGCATTTTAGAAGGCTTAATAAAAAACCACACATATCACACCTTACTCATAAAGGCATATTTATCTAAATACCATTGCTTATCTAAATCCTACTCAGCCTTCCAAAGGATAGGTATCTTAAACTTTCATATAAAGTCTTAAGGCAATTCCAACCACAGTGATTTCAGTTCTCTATGATTTTTAGTGGAGTAATCTCCAGAAAATACGAACTGTTTTCGCATTACTTTTGGGAATTATTATTTATTGTCTATCTGTCAATTTTTTTTCTCCCAAATAAGGTTAAAAACTATTATTTAATGATTCTATTCAATTCTTCTCCACCCATCCTACTCTCAAAAGCCCTAGCAATTTGTGGGCAATAAAATATTTTTTTTCCTCAGTTCATATTTAACATAGTAAAATGATGATGATAGAGGATAATAGTCTGTCCTACAATTCCTTAATGATGATGTATTGAAAAAATTATTAGGTTTGGATAACTGTGAAACAGAAGGAAAAGCTTTCACAGTTCTTGTCTCAGTTTGCAGGCAACTTGGTTCATGTCTTTAGGCCTATTACTCACTCTCCCTGGAACTTTTCCTTATCTGTGCAGAGGCATTTTTTAGTTTCTTTTCTGTCACTAACCTTCTAGAAAACAAAATCTGTTTCTTTTATCTCTACAAGCTTTGACTTTGGTTGCTGTAGGCAACATCTATTGCACTTTATGGATTCTCCCACAGGTTCAAAGAGGCTCTGACAATAATACTAAGCACTGTTGGCTATTGTTCGCAAGGGAGTGTTGTAAAGTCGCTGCTATCACAGGGTTTCTTAGAAGAATGTTAAGGAGCAGCTGGTGTGCTGAGCCATTCTCAACTGGTGGAAACCACCAGATACTACTTTATAACTCTAGGAGACAACTAACGTGGAGAAAACATAAAAGGGACCATTTCATCTACACTGTGGGGCTCATTTTTCTTTTTTTTCCTCACAGTGGATGGCTCTCCACGGTTACTATGCTCTGGCTTCTTCTTTTTTTTTTTTTTTTATACCAGTGGTAAGGGATTTAGACATAATGTAACTGGGCTGAGTCCAAAGTCTGGAAAATGTGGTGCCCCCTGGAGGGGGTTTGATGTTGAGAATGAATAGACCCAGGGAAAAATGCTAAGTTTTGCAGTTTAGGGTGGAGTTTCTGATAATAAATTAAAGGGGCTGAAGGAATAGAGGAGTCAGTCACCATGATGGAGGAATAGAAGAAGCAGTCGCCATGATGTAGGAATGGAAGTGGCAGTCACCATGCTGAAGGAATAGAGGAGTCAGTCGCCATGCTGAAGGAATAGAAGAAGCAGTCGCATGATGTAGGAAAAGAAGAAGCAGCAGCAGAAAATGTAGCTGCGAAGATTGAGAGTTTGGAAATCAGACGCCAGAAGTTTTTGAACCACCAGGATATAGACTGAGCATTTTTGGAATCTTTAGTGACTTTGGGACCAGCAACTTTGGAGGCTTTGCAAGTAGCCGAGTGATGGAAACTGCTCCCAGTTTTGTCTTTACTGCAGCCGAAGGAAAAAGGCAGAGGCCCGAAGTAGGCGCCTTCCTAAAATGCGTGAGTGCAGTCTGTTGGGCCGTCTGGCCACTGTAGTTGCTGTTTGCAGTGTTGTTGGCCTGTTGCTGTGCTGGGGCACCATGGCAGTTCTGGGAGCATCTCCAGTTGTGTTCTGTGTTGTCCTCATGAGTTGGAACCTGGCCTACAATCTGGCTGTTGTGCATCTATAGAAGAAGGAAGAGGCCATTTTGGAAACGTGGCCTATTGTTTGGAAGAGGAGCTCCATGTCAGCAGTGGCGGGAAGACGCCACCTTTGTTACTTTTCTGGGACTTAAAGTACTGGACATTGCTTTAAGTAAGGTGAACGGCCATATGTTGAATTTAGTAATTCTTTGCTTTTTCCTGTTTGTTAAATAAATCCCATTGTTATTGTTTCCTAAGCCTGAGTAGTCTTGCAATTGTGCACGTGGGTGCAGAACCAAGATAGTGACCGATAAGCAATTTGGGCTCTGCCTTTGGCCAGTTTTGAAGCCCCATTTGCTAGGTATCAATAACAATAGCTTTTTTATACTTGGTATCCCTTTTCTTCTTGAGCACCTTCATTTAGAGTTAGCACTGAAATGGTCGACAGTGGTTAAGAGAATGGGGAGTGAATTAACAGGGAAGAAGCAAGCCAAGAGAAAGACATGAATTGCTTCCCTTAGGTGGAGCTCACAGAGCCACAGCCATCAGTTTGGTCACTTAAACTACCTCCTACTGCTCACTTGGAAAGGACCTTCTATGCCTGCGTCTCCTGTGATGAAGAGTGATGAAGTTTGTATGCCTGGGCAGAACTGCTGAATCACACTGTAACTAGGATATAAATCTTAAGTATTTAAAGGAATCAATGGCTTAAACTAAAAATTTAGAATAGGTTTAGAACATCAGAGACATAGACATTCAGAGTGAAGACCAAAATTTAGTTCTTAAGTAAAACTTGATTTTGCTCTGTTTTGACCTTTCTAATTCATGATGACTAAATAATTTATACTTATTAAACATTTTAACATCTCAAATAAGTATAATGTGTTTATGAAATGAATATTATTTACACACATGATCTATAAACTATATGATGATATGCAAGTGATATTTTCAATAGTACTTGTAACTTAGGGCCTAAATTATTTAACAAATGAACTGCATGCACCAGGACAAATAATTACTTACCACAGTATCTGCAATATAAAGTCAATACATCATTGAATTGTAGATTAAACATGTGATTGAGGAGTTACAAGTATTATGAACATTCAAGCAGTGGGTAGATATTGTCCTAATAGAGATTATTTTAGAGACAGAGTAGATAAGATTCATTCTATAGACTGTCCTGAACCACACTCCATACATATTCAGTGTCAGAGGCAATCACATGGGAAACACTTTAGTCTGTACAGTTGTCTGAGACCACAGGATCTCTCCTTAGCTTGTTTTAGCTGTTTCCACACATTTTCTTACACAGGAATCCCATTTCCCAGCTATACACAGATATAATGATCACATTTTGAAATTATTCTATGATTTTTTAAAAAAGATTTATTTATTTATGCATACAAGCTGAGGTGTAGGCCAGAGGTGTGGGGTGGTGAGAGGGTTCACCAGAGACAGAGTGGGGAACAGAAAAGGCAGATGACTGAAGTACACTGCTGAGGGAAGCAGCGGGCAAGACAGGAGAGGTCTGCTGCATCATGTGGGAATCTCCCTGGCCGGGTATTGAACTCGTGCTGAGGTGGCTCTGGATAGCTTCATAGTGCTGCACTTAACCCGTTGCACCACCAGGGAGGCCCTAATTATCCTATGATTTTGCATTTAATTTTAACTATTAACAAATGTAAATTTCCATAGATTTATGTGACTTTGATAGAAATCATTATAGTAAGATGTAGCCAAGGTTAGCATTTTGATATTCTTTTTTGTTTAATCTAGCAGGGTCCAATAAAAATAAGTCAGTATTGCTCCTTTGATTTTATACATTACTTGTGATTTAGATTATTATTATATATTAAATTCAAAATAATTTTGGAGGCCTCCCTGGTAGTGCAGGGGTAAAAGTCTCAGCACTATCAAGCTATTGCCAC
>PVIJ01025412.1:0-10713 GCA_004024925.1 Scalopus aquaticus
AGGAGGGGAGGATAAGGGCACAAAATGGAATAGAAAAGAATACAAGGGACCATGGAGATGGATCATGGGTGAATTGGTGGTGGACTACCCAAGGGGAATACAAAATGTAAAAGACATAAATAACAATAAAAATAAATTTAAAAAAAAGCAAATAGAATGGAGGAGGTCGCAAGGGATATCAAGGCAGTTGTTATAAAGGACTCGTACTCCCATTCCCAGCACAGAACACACCAAGTTCCTTTCACTTACTCATCATTCTCAGCTTCTTTCCTTGTTTCTGGGGATGGTAAAGATTCCAGCAGACTCATTTCCTGCCTGCGGTGTTGGAAAGTTGGCCCTGTTTTCACAGATGAGATCCTCTTGTTGAAATATGATTAAATTCTTTCCTGTGTTACCTGTGAACAGAGTGTGGGACAGTAATAAATACTAAATTGGGATTGGGGCAGGAATCACACATAGGAAGAGAGGTCAGTGGTAAAAAGCTTTAGTGTGGAGCTCAAAAATGCAGGATAGCCCTAGAACTAGGAGCTATGGATGACCTGCTGATCTTGAACAAGTAACTTGACGTAATATACCCTAGCTTCTATATAAAGGGCATAGCAGTCTTCACAGCAGAGACCTGTGATGACAAGTGAAATTATTTCCTTACGTGGGGAGTTTATAAAAACTCACCTTCATAAGATGCCATCTCACGTCTTTAAGAATGGCAAACACCAAAAAGACTCCTAACAAGAAGTGTTGGAGAGTGTGTGGAGAAAAAGAAGCCCTTAGACCACGTTGGTGGGAATGCAAGTTGGTGCAGTCACACTGGAAAGCAGTCTTGACCTCTTTCAAAAAACCAAAACTAGAACTGCCATATAATTCAGCAGTCCCACTTCGGAGTATTTAGCCGAAGAATATGCAGTCATCAACTAGAACTATATGATTCACATGGCTCATTATGGCATTATCTATGATAGCTAAGATTTTAAAGTAACCTAAGTCCCCACTGATAGCAGATTGGATAAAGAAGATGTGGTCTATATACCCAATGGAATACTATTCACCTCTAAGGGAAGATGAAATTTTACCATTTGCAGCAAAATGGAAAGAGCTTCAGGGGATTATGAGAAGTGAAATTAAGCGAGAAAGATAAAGACAGATATTGGCTGATTTCACCTCTATGGATAATATAAGGAAACAAATGGATAAATTGACAAAGTAAAATAAAAAAAATAGTGGACATTGAAAATTGAACTGAGTGGTGAAGTAGGTGGGAGTGGGAGAAATGGTGAAGGGAATATAAGAGATGGTGGTAGGTATTTCATTTATTCTTTTTTGTTTGTTTATTTTTCCTTCAGAAAAAGGAAAGAAAAAAGAACGAAATCACCTGGGAAAAGGTCTTACCACTGTTCCTGGGGCTTAGTGGGTGCTTCAAAATGATATTTTGTCCTTATTTTACCCAGGGAAGCAAATATTGTTGGACCTGTTTTATGTAACTGTTGAAGATCTCACATTCAGTGAGGGTCTGGGTGGTTCCTGAGATTCAGTTGTAAAACCAAAGCTTAGGGCCCCTTGGGTGCAGGGAGGATAAAGCTATGGGCATCAGAGTCTTTTGGGAACCTAGTTACCAATGAACGTTCCAGAGCCTACCCCAGATTCAGGTGTAGAAGATACCATTTGGGACCAGATTCTAACCCAAATGCTCTTTAGGCATTACTCCATAATTCCTGTCGATGTAAAGCATTATACTATATTTGGTATAATTATGATTCCATGTAGGAGTAGTAGCCATATAACTACTAGTTTTAGTTTTATAATTAATGTGCAAATTCAGCACAGCTTGTCTAGCAAATTAAAGGAGAAAATACATGCATGTCTGTATACCCACATGCACACATGCACACACACAGAACATACTTGATTCTACTCAATAGGAAGGTTGATAGAGAATAAATTTACTAAAACTCTGTGGATCAGGTAACTGTGTATTTTAACCATTTTGGCAAATGAAAACATGGGCAAGTCTATAATTCGGACCATAAAAACGGTTCAACATCCTGGAGAGTCCCAGGGTTTTATGGAGATTATTTTGATGACATGGGGAGAAAGCGTATTCTTTCAATCATTTGGCAAACATGGAAAGCTGACCTGTTCTGTGTTAGGCACTTGAATAAGCATGCAGGATTCAGAAATCTACAAGAGCGGAAACTGCTTGAAGCTCTACAACTTGTCTGTCTTGTTGGAGAAACAGACAAAAACTGAAGACAAATAATTCCAGCACATGTAAGTGGATAGCAAAAAAAATCAGGGAGCCCTGAAAGAGAACTATCGGGGGTCAGGTAATGAGAGATGGAATGTTCTTTCTGAAGAACAAACATTTAAGCTGGGAACTAAAGGTGGGAAAGGCTCAGGTATGTAAGAAAGCAGACAGAGGGAACGGCAGGTGGACAGGCCCTGAGGCAGGAAGGGGCTTGGTGGGTTCACGGGAGAGGAGGAGCCGAGAGCTGGCTATGGGGAGTCAGGGCAGAGTGATATGAGGTGCGGTTGAGAGGGGGCCAGGGATCACACACAACCTGTGGACCCTGGTCAGGAGTTTGACTTTTATTCCGAGAGGGACAGCCGTTGGGAGGTCATGTTGCTCTCTGCCTTCTCCAGGCCAGACAGATCCCCTGGAGAAGGGGGTGGTCCAGTGACCACTCCCACCCAAGCAAATCTCCATCAACATGCGTATTTGATGCCTACTCTATGGAAGTCTCCAGGCTCAGGGTAGTGAGAGCTAGAAGTTTCTGAGAAACAGTATATTGACCTCTTTTGCTCATTATCAAACATTTTATCAAACATGTATATGACACCAAGCTCAATGCAAAACTGAGGTACCAGGACAAGTAAAAACAGGATCCCAACCTCAAAGGGTCCAATTAAAGTTCTAATTTATAAATAAAAATGCTAATTAAGATATTGGCTGAAGGTGGCATGGAGCTGGATGAAGAATGAATAGTCAATGCCCCAAGTTTGATGAAAGAACGAATGATTGGATTAGTACAATAAAAGCAACAAGTCCAGGCCTCCCTGGTGGCCTAGGGGTTAAGTCTCAGCATTATCACCTCTATGGCCTGAATTCGATCCCAGGCCAGGGAGCTAACCCACAAATGGCACAGGAGCAGACCTCTCCTTTCTTGCCCACTGCTTCCATCAGCAGTGTATTTCAATAGATTCACCTGTTTTGCTCCCCACTCTGTATCTGGTGAATTCTCTCACCCCCCAGCACCTCTGGCCTACACCCAGTTCTTCTATGAAAACATAAATTAATTAATTTTTTAAAAAAGGAATAAATGCCATGCAGAATGCAGTTAGAGAGCTGGGAGAAGGAAGGTATAGAAGTGAGGGAAATAAGAGCCATAGGAGAGAGAATTTCGTAACAAACTGGCCTTTAATCTTAACAAGATTCAAAAGTGTAGGGATGAGAAGATTTGCATCCTGGATGAGGAGGATTAGTCAAAAGTTCTGGAGAAAAGCCTTCTCAGATTGGAAGGAGTAATATATCCAGAGGCCAGGGTCATTTAGAAAGACAGCGACAGGATGTAGCGAGATTGTTCAGGCACCAATCACAGAGGAGATGTCTATATGGAATCTTTCTTATATTGTCCCAGTAAAGCTCACAATAAATATAAGGTAGGCTCTTTTATTAATCCCAATTAGTGGGTGAGGAAGCTTGAACAGCCTATACCTACAATCCCAGCAGGTAAGCAGTGGAGCCCAGGTAGGATCCTAGCTAGACCTTTTCGCTGAGTGGGGGACTTCAGACTACCGTACATGGTTCAAACCTGGCCCTTCATCTGTGTTTACTAATAAAGTTTTGTTGGGACACAAACACACTGGTTCATCTGCCTTTGCATACTGCCCCATGTTACGATGGATATCCTATGTCTGCAAAACCTACAGTATTGACTCTTTGGCCCATTACAGAAATAGTCTGCAGACTGACTGCTCCTCTGGAACTCTCTCTCTTGGCTTGGGTGACCCATCAAGTATTAGGTTAGCAGCACTGAACGGAGCCCTCCACCTCAAGAACCTTCCCAGTCCTTGGACAGAGCCAGCCACTTCCCCTGAAGGTGCAGAGCTGGTGGTGGGGCAGAGCTCCAGGGTCTTCTCAGGACGTAGAAAGCCCTGTAAGAAAGCCCATGCCTAGAGTGCTTGAATTCCTGTGGCATCTGCACTATTTATATTGAAAACACCACAAGAACTCATTTTTCATGCTATTTCAGCTGAAAACAGCCATGGCAGGACCACAATCTGGAGATCAGGATGGTGGGGAAGAACGTGTTTGTGCAGCCGGGCTCAGCCTACCGTGCCCCAGGTTGCCTGGCCCAGGTGTGCGGGGCCCAGGCCAGGCTTTCTTCTGGGATAGTGGGTTTAAGGAATGAGGGGAAGTCGAGAGGGGAAAGGGGGCGCGATGAAAATGTTACCTCCTCTAATCCAGAAAAGCATGAAAACATGAGCTGGCGTTCACACGTCTACCTTGTTCGACAAGCTAACACGGGTCATTAATTGAAATGAAATGAAGCCAAATGGAATCCAGATGTGAGCCTACGGTTACGCACACAAAATTCATAGACAAGTCACCAAAAGGGAATGCACCAAAGTATGAACAGTAGTTATGTGAGGGCTTACCTCGTCGTCTCTATCTCAACCCCTGGTTTTTGTTTTGTTTTTCTTTTATGGCCCTTAGACAAAGAGAAGGAGAAAAAAGACAGATAAAACTATAACAGCATTATTTTGTGTTTCTCCCCATAACAATCATCACTCCACAAGACACTGACTGCTGTTCACTGTCACATGTTATATCCCTGGTGCCAGGTACATGACCTTAATATCTGTTAAGAGAATAAATGGCATTATTTTGATAAGTGCCAGATGATCCACAAGGAATCCACAAAGAATAAGAATACATTATTCTTATAATTTTTTAAAACATTACTTAAAAAGATGTATAAATGGAAAGAACAGAAACTAGCATCTTACTGAGCCAACATTCATTGACAACCTACTCTTTGTCCACATCTATTTTCCCTCCCTCAGCCCAGAAGGCCTTGCACAGTGCAACATTCATAGGAAATATTCAATGAATTCCTCACCAAATATCCCAGCCATACAACCACCACTGCCACAGAGACAACCTACTGTGAGAGTGATATATAAACACAATGGAACAACTGCTCATCTTTAAGAGATTAAATGTTCAAGGGAGCCCATCGTGACACTCCCAGAGAGTCTGGAGTGCATTTTCCTGGGAGATAATAAAGCTGAATTACAGCCACAGTGCAGAGGAGAACACAAAGTTGTTGTTTAGGATAAGTCCTCATGAACCAGTAGGAGCCCAGCAACTCCTGTGAACAAACAGTTCAGCATTTATGAACATTTCCATACAAAGCCTGGCACTCTGGGAGGCCTCCTTCCACCAGCCTCCTTGGAGCCCCCAGCTCCTGACATCCAGGTCCAAAGCACATGACGAACTTGAGAGCTGGAAGGTGCCAGAAGGGCATCTGAGAGTTGCATATTACCAGGGTGTACTATTAGGCGGGAGACATTGAGGCAGATTTTGACTTTTTTTTTTCCCCTGTCACAAACAAGGTGATGAAATCTTTATCTTAAGGGCCACTTATTATTGAGTGAGAAAAGATGTCCAGCAAAGAGCCAAGATTGCAAAAATAATGACTGGGCTGACCAAAGCTGACTCTGGTCAGATAAGACTGGGGTGTGAATGCCATCATACACCCCTGGACGCTGTGGGCTGTCCCACATCCCCGGATGCTATGTGCCCCCCTCTGAGCCTTCGTTATTGAAGGATCTCACCACAGTGATGCTGCCCGTGTCACTTGTGGACGTGGTGAACTGTTCTGATGGCATCTGGGGAGGTGAAGGGCAGCTGGGAGAATGAAAGACCCTCAGTAAATGAAATGAGTATTCTGAAGAAGATATACCCTACACCAGCCATATCCCAGAAGTATAAAAAAAGAAAATAATTAGACCTAGAGCACATTGAAGGATGGAACAATTCTCTCACCCCAGATAGAGGGGAAGAAAAGCCAATCCAAAATGGCAGCCTCGCAGAATGGGTGTTACAGCCTGTATCAAAGATTGCCAAAAACGGATTCTTAGACATCAACTATTATTCCATAAGCGAGCATTAGTCACCTGCTATGTGGCAGGTATAGTGCTGGAAAGACCAGGCTCTGTACTTAACAAATATGATGGACTCCTTAGAAATATGTTAAAATTGAGCAATGAACTTCAAGAAGCCAAACTTGGCACTGGTACATCACAAATGTCCTTCATCTACCCCATAAGTGTTTATTAAGTCCTAAGCATGGACAAGACACTGCTCTAGGCACTAGGGTCACACTGAACAAACACCCCGTCTTCGTGCATTGCATTGCTAGTCCCAAGAGCAGAGAGCTTTGTAGTTTTAAGGAGGGGAAAAGCTAGATATCACCTACTCAAGGTTACACACTAGGAAACCAGTCAGAGCCAGAACTTGGACCCAGTCCTCCTTCAGGAACTTCCTTCCTCCTCTCTACACCAAGGGTCAGCTGCAAACGCAAATGTCTACGAAGTCCAGCTGGCAGAGCACAGTGGGTCAGGCTAATTCCATAACAGTTTTTGTTTTTAGGTAGACACATTAAACCTAGGTTGGATTTTCCAATCCTGCCAATAATAATAAGATAGTAATAACAATAATAGTTACAATACGCCATCTCACTTTTCTCTAGACAGGCTATTTTTTCCCTTTTAGCATCAGAGTTAACGAGGAACACCTCCACTTTCTGCTATCCTGATAAGAAGTTGTCAGGGTAACTGTACTGAGGAGGCAATGCACTGATGGGGGACTTGAGGAAATGGGGTGCATGAGCCCATGTGAGGGGCAGCTGCTTCTCCGCTTCAGTTGATAGTTACTACACAAAAGTGAGCCATGTGTTGATAGAATCCTGATTTTTTAAGTGAAGTCAGAAATCTGGATTGCTAAGTCAGATCTCTTGATATCTAGATATGGGTCATCAGTTTTTTAAAAAACTTTAAGTATGTATACAAAGATTTTGTTGGCTATAGCGATACAGATTTTATTCTTAAATGTGGCACAGGTCTCTGCAAATTGGCACAGCAAATACAGAGCATATGGAATGATATTTTAATATATTCATCAAGATTACTTTTGCCTTCCATATTTCCAGATAGGCCATGGAACCAACCACACAGAAAAAAATGTGGTCCTATCAAATTAGCCCTGCACCCCAAATATCAAATAGACATTGGCCATGAGTGCAATAAAAGCTCAGAGGCGGGAAGGGTCACCCTGTTGTTGAGTAACTTCATGGAGGAGAGGCGACTTCACCTTGGATTTGAGAGTATGCTTCTAATTTGGGCATATGGATGGATTTAAGGCCAGGTCCGGGAGAGACCGAACCCTTGAGAAAGGACTAGTGCTGTAGGATTCATGCCCTCCCCTACTTTAACACCGCCTGATACATAGAAAGTGTCCTATAAAAACTGAAGGATGAAATGTGCTCATATGTATGAAAGAGTTTTGTGCACAGCAATAAGGGATGATGAGGAGGCAGTTTTCAAAGAAACATTATGTAGGAC
The DNA here is from genome assembly GCA_004024925.1 of Scalopus aquaticus. Taxonomy (NCBI): domain Eukaryota; kingdom Metazoa; phylum Chordata; class Mammalia; order Eulipotyphla; family Talpidae; genus Scalopus; species Scalopus aquaticus. Next base: position 7,624 of record PVIJ01025412.1, read on the forward strand.
TCCTGAGGGAAGAATGATATATTGAGGGTCTCTGGTTCTCCTTAATGCTGTTGTCAAAGTTCAGCAGGCATTTCCTTCACAAAAACAATGAAGGGAAACTCATTTCATGGATTTCTGATCCACCGGGGATATTAAACCAAAAGTAGAAGGGAAATAGAGGTTAATATGTGGCCTTTTTTGGATTTCAGAGTCAAGAGACACACCCGACCTGCCCCCACCCCACTCCCTTGCCTTCCCTAATTAAAAACAAAAAAAAGCACTGGGGCCTCCCTAGTGGTGCAAGGGGTTAAGTCTCAGCACTATGAAGCTATTGCAGCCACCACCACAGCATTAGTTCGATCCCCAGCCACAGAGCTTCCCACCTGGCGCAGCAGACCTCTCCTGCCTTGCCCGCTGCTCCCCTCAGCAGCGTATCTCAGTAGATCTGCCTGTTCTGCTCCCCACTCTGTCTCTGGTGAATCCTCTCACCCACCACACTTCTGACCTACACCCCAGCTCTTGGACACATAAATAAATAAATCTTAAAAAAAAAAAGCACTAGCTTTTATTCTAAGAAAGCAAGAAGGTTCATAATCATCACATGCTGTGATGCACTTTCAAGCTCATGCGCAGTAACACACCGGCCTTGGGAGTCAGAGTCCCAGGTGCGAGTCCTAGCTCTGCCACCTTGAACAAGGTGCTGAGCTTCTCTGAATTTCTCTGTAAGGGGTGAGACTGCCAAGCACTGCACATCTCACATGACTTATCGCATGACAGGGATGAAGTACAGTGAACCCTAATTCCCCTCATGTAAATATCCAGTTGGAGACAGAAATTATTTCATTTCCAGGAGACATGTTAGGCATCGATTCTCTTCAACTGAAAATGCCACAAAGCTTTCATCCAGGTTGTATATTGTTTCTTCATAGTCATCTCCTTTCTGCTGCCTTCCAAGGACAGAGTGCTGCCTTCACACACGGGGGTTTCTCTGGGCGAGGGAGCCTGATGCACACATTGCCCAGAGACGTCCCAAGCACATGAAGGAACCAGGTGCTCCCCAGTGACCTACCGGCACCAGGCAGTCACTCAGCAACTGCTTGGAGCTCAGCACTAGACACACTGAGAGCTCAGCGTTGCAGTCATTTTTCCTCCACAATCATGTGCCCAGTGCACAGCTTTATGTTGTCTGCACATGCTTTGGGGTCCAGGCCTTTCCTTCTTACTAACTTTTAGACAATTGCATTGTTAATCTTTCATTTTCACTGGAAACTTCAGCCAGCAGTGAAAATGAAAGGCTGCCTCCTGCCGTGTGTCACAGAAGTCTTGCTGACTGCGCAATGTCTAAGAGAGGGCTGCAGTAGAGCTTCTCCACAGAACTGAGACGTATCCCTGTGACGCTATGTATATACTTGATACCAGTCACACCAGTCAAAGGGCTTAGCAAAGTGTTGAGTGTACTGTGGGCATTTAATAAAGGCAGTGGCTATTACAAGTATTATTAATATTGAATTTATTTAGTTATGATTATTTCCATGATGTGTATGCTTGAGAAAAAAAAAGATGTCAAAGAAAGAGTTGCCTTCTGAAGTAAACACACTTTTATTGATAATAACTGCTTTAGAAGTAGCAGAGCAATAAAAGAAAAAGACAGCATCACTATTTGTTTGTTTGTTTGTTTATTTATGCATACAAGCTGGGGTACAGGCAAGAGGCATGGGGCTGTGAGAGGGTTCACCAGAGACAGAGTGGGGAGCAGAACTGGCAGATCGACAGAAATACACTGCTGAGGGGAGCAGTGGGCGAGGCAGGAGAGGTCTGCTGTGCCATGTAGGAATCTCCCCGGCCGGTGTCAAACTTGCATCGCTGCTGCCCACAGCTCCACAGGGCAGCGCTTAACCGCTGTGCCACCAGGGAGGCCCCCAGCATCACTGTTTAGTCCCAACTTCAGACTGCTGACCCTGGGCATGGGGCAAATGCATTATTTCCCATATGTATCTCACATGTGAATAGAGAATAAGAAGCATACTTTTTGCAAAAGAAGAATCATTTCTTTCCAGATTTTTTAAAAACAATTTTCTAGGTCAACACCATCAAATGCCACATTCTTTGGTGTTTTAAGAGATGTATAGGGCCTCCCTGGTGGTGCAGCGGTTAAGCGCTGGGCTGTGGAGTTGTCGGCAGCAGCGATGCGAGTTCGATGCCCAGCCGGGGAGAATCCCACATGGTGCGGCAGACCTCTCCTGCCTCGCCCGCTGCTCCCCTCAGCAGTGTATTTCTGATCTGCCTGTTCTGCTCCCCACTCTGTCTCTGGTGAAGCCTCTCACCACTACACACCTCTGGCCTGTACCCCAGCTGTATGTATAAATAAATAAATCTTTAAAAAAAAAAAGAGATGTATAGACTGACAAAAATCTGACTGATACAGCCATGTTGTTAAAAATTCAATGTGATTTATTTATTTTAATTAAGATTTAATGATACCATATTCTGTGACATGTTAATACCATACTTTACATAGCCACTGCCCTTGTTTTATTATACTTAGTTTTCATTTTGTATTGACAATTCAAAGGCAACTTTGAAATATCTCTCAATAATATATTCTGAAGTTGAGAAAGCTAGCTGTTAATCATTTAGACCAGTCTGCGAAATAAGGATTTATTGTCTGACCACATAAGGATGCCACTGAGATAGAATTATCTGATATAGAAAACCTTTGATTCTGGGAAAGAAATAAAAAGGAAGCCTACAAAAGTTTTACTCCAAGTTGACTTCCTTGAAATATTGCTATTAATTCCTAAATTGATTTATAAAACTTTATGTTCAAATACTTCTCGCTTAGTTGATGAAGCCTACTCACAATATGGTAAATCTGTGCTTACCCATAAGATTAATAAACAATTATATGTTATAGGGGCCTCCCTGGTGGCGCAGCGGTTAAGTGCTGCGCTGTGGAGCTGTCGGCAGCAGCGACGCGAGTTCGACGCCCGGCCAGGGAGAATCCCACATGGTGGGGCAGACCTCTCCTACCTCGCCCGCTGCTCCCCTTAGCAGTGTATTTCTGATCTGCCTGTTCTGCTACCCACTCTGTCTCTGGTGAACCCTCTCGCC
>PVIJ01025413.1:0-10706 GCA_004024925.1 Scalopus aquaticus
CCCCCCCTGCAACCCTCTGAGTGTCTCTCTCCTATTTGGTTTCCCTATAGTCCTGTTATAAGTGAAACCATTCGATATTTTTCTCTTTCTTTCTGGCTTATTTCACTGAGTATGATCCCCTCTAATTCCATCCATGTCACTGCAAATTGCATTTGTTTATCTTCTTGGAATGCTGAATAGTATTCCATTGTGTATATGTACCACATCTTCTTGATCCAATCATCTATTTTTGGACATCTGGGTTGCTTCCATACTTTTGCTATTGTGAACAGTGCTGCAATGAACATACGGGTGCATGTATCCTTTCAGATTAGTGTTTTTTTGTCCTTTGGGTAGATTCCCAAAAGTGGGATTGCTGGGTCATATGGAAGCTCCATGTTTAGCAGTTTGAGGAATCGCCATACAGCTTTCCATAGTGGTTGGACCAGTTCACATTCCCACCAGCAGTGTGGAAGAGTTCCTTTTTCTCCACACCCTTTCCAGCATTTGTTGTTGCCTGTATTTTTAATGTGTGCCATCCTCACAGGTGTGAGGTGGTATCTCATGGTGGTTTTGATTAGCATTTCCTTGATTATAAGTGATGTTGAGCATTTTTTCATGGACCTGTTGGCCATTTGCTTTTCTTCTTTGGAGAAGTGTCTGTTTAGCTCTTCTGCCCATTTTTTGACTGGATTGTTGGCTTTGTTTTTGTTGAGTTGTGTGAGCTCCTTGTAGATTTTTGTTATTAGTCCTTTATCGGTTGTATTGTGTGCAAAGATCTTCTCCCAGTTAGTAGGCACATCTTTCTTGATTTGTATTAGTACTGCCTTATCTATGTTAGGAGTCTTCAAAGAACCAGTTATTTGGTTTATTCATCTTCTCTATTATTGTCTAAGTCCCTATTTCATTTATTTCTACCCTTCTCTGTATTTTTTTGTTTGTTTGCTTGAATTTACTCTTACTCTCTTTAGAACTTATTATATTAGAACTGAACTTATTCCTTGTTTTCTAGTGAATGTGTATAAAACTAATAAACTAAAATATCACTTCAGCTTCTGTCCTATAAATTTTGGCATGTACTATTTTGTCATCGTTCAATTAAAAATATTTAATAATTTTCCTTATAATTGCTTCCATATTTCAAAGGTTATTTAGTCACATTATTTTGCTTTTAGTTTTAATTCATATGGAATATTATAAATTAACCCTTTCGATACTGATTTATTATTGTTTTAGGTCGGAGGACACTGCTAATTCTTTGGGATATATTGGGGCTTCCTCTGTGGCCTTAGGTATGGTCTGCGTTTGTGATTATTTGGTGTGGACTTGAAGAAATGTGTATTCTCTCTAGACCTAACTGGACAAGTTTCTTCAACATACGAATAAAACTCCATTTATTATTTGTCTGTTTGATCTGTCAGTTCCAAGACAATATTTTACAATCTCTAACTCAATCATGGGTTTTTTTTTCTTTATAATATCCTTTCCTTTTCTTCCTGATTTTTAAATCTTTGACTTTAAAACAGTTTTGATATCCAAACTGCCACACTAGCTTTCCTTTGGTTTATATTTGTCTGGCACATGTTCTTTTAAAAAAATTCCCTACCCTTTTGTTTTAAATGTTTCACACACATACATAGATGTGTATCACTGTGAATGATAATTTTATTGCTTCTTTTCTAATTTTGTCTTTCTTGCATTACTAAATCAATATTTACTATTATGTGATATTTACTTAAGGATATTATTTTTTAAAAACTGCATCGGATTAACAAAAGTCCCTTCAGTTTCTAGTTTTATAAGGCTTTTGAAAATAATTATAAATAAGTATTGAATTTTACAAATGACTTTCTGCCACATTGATGTTCATGTACCTGTGATTTTTTGCCTTTAATCTGTTAACTGCAGATTCTATTATTTTGTATGTTGATTTCATATCCTGCCACTTTACTGTATTCATTTGTTTCTAATAAATTTTTGATGGAATCTTTATAATTTTCTATATATAATATGTCATCTTTCTGTATATCATATCATATTAGTGATAGTTTTGCTTCTTGTTTTCCTACATGGATTCCCTTTACTTCCTGTGTTTATCTGATAGTGCTGGTCAAAACTTCTTGTATTTTTTAATTAAATGGAAGTGATGACAGATGACAAAGGACATCCTTGACTTGTGCTGCATCTAATGGGGAAAGCTTTCAGTTTTCACCACTAAGTATTACATTGACTATTGGTTGGTGATATATGACCTTTATTATATTGAGGTAGGTTCCTTCTAGTTCTTCCTGTTCCCATCGTGGTGAGAATTTTTATCATAAATTGTTGTTGAATCATAACAAATGTTTTCTCTGCATCTATTGACATCATGTGACTTCTATCATGCTTTTGTTGGTATGGCATATTACATTTATTGATTGTCTTGCATTAAATCATCCTTGCATCCCTGGGACAAATCCCACTTCACCATGGTGTGTTAATTCTTACTATATTTTTGAATTTGATTTGCTAGTATTTTGTCGAAAATTTTTGCATCAATGTTCAACAGGGATATTGATCTATAATTTTTTTGTGCTGTCTGTGGTTTAGGTATTAAGGTAATCTTGGCATCATAAACTACTAGAGAGCATTCCTATTCTTGTATTTTTAAAAAACAATTTGAGCAATATGGGTATTAGTTCTCCTTTAAAAGTTTGATAAAGTTCACTAGTAAAGCCATCTGGTCCTAGGCTTCTGTTTTTTGGAAGGTTTTTTTTTTTATTAGTTTCAATTTTCATGCCTGTGAACAGTTTGTTCAGTTCATCTGTTTCTTCCTGGCTTATTCTTGGTAGATTATGTTAATCTAGAAATTGACTCATTTCTTTGAAGTTATCAAATTTATTGGCATATAGTTTTCATAGCAATCTCTTATGATCTTTTTCTATGTCTTCTCTTTTATTTGTGATTCTCTTTATTAGTGTTTTCATTCACTCATTCATTCTTCTTCTTCTCCTTTTTTTCCTGCTAGCCTAGCTAGAGGTTTATCTACTTTATCTTTCAGAGAACCAGCTTTTAGTTTCATTGATTTTTATATAGGTTCTTATTTATCTCTATTTCATTTGTTTTTGCTCTTATTTTTATAATTTCCTTCCTTCTACTAACTTTGGATATTATCTGTTCCTCTTTTTTGAGTTGCTTTAGATGTGATATTACATTGTTTATTTGGAATTTTTGTTGCTTTTTAATATGGGTCTATAGTGCAATTATCTCCCCCCTCAAGACCACCATAGAGTCTGCTAAACTGATTCATTATTTCCATTCATCTCAAAGTACTTTTTAATTTTTGTGTTGATTTCCTCTTTCATCTATTTGCCATTAAGCAGCATGTTGTTCAATTTCCACGTATCCATAGTTTTTCCTTTTTTTTTTTCATACAGTTGATTTCTAGTTTTGTGGCATTGTGGTCAGAGAATTAGGTATGATTTTGATATTTGTGGTTTTATTGACAACTGACTTGTGTCCCAAGATGTGGTCTATTCTTGAAAATATTCCATGTGCACTTGAAAGAAAAGTGTTATGTAGCAGTTTTGGGGTGAAGTATTCTGTAGAATAGTTGGTCTAGTTCCTCACTTAAAGCTGTTATTTCTTTATACTGTGTCTTGTTGCTATGTCCATTGTTGTAAGTATGGTATTAAGGTCTCCTACTATTTTGTATTATTATCAATGTATCTCTTAAGTTCTGTTATTGTCATATATATATCTTGCTGCTCCGTCCTTTGGTGCATATGTATTTATAAGTGTTATTTCTTCTGGTAGCGTTAGACCCTTAATCATAACACAGTGTCTCTTTCTCTCTTTTCGAGTCTTTTTTTTTTAAGATTTATTTTTATTTATACAGACAAGAACTGGGGTGTATATCAGAGGTGAGGGGTGTGGGAGGGAAGGGTGAGAAGATTCACCAGAGACAGAGTGGGGAGCAGAACAGGCAGATCTACTGAAATACACTGCTGAGGGGAGCAGTGGGGAAAACGGGAGGTTTGTTGCACCATGTGGGTTAGCTCCCTGGCTGGGGATTGAACTCATGCTACAGTGGCTGGTTGTAGTGCTAGCAAGCCATGGGACAGGTTCTCTATGTTGCAGGCAGATGGGTAAGGGAGGAGTTCCGGAGCCTTCGGTGGCTTTTAATTATCTTTTGTAGTGAGGCAACCAGGTACAAGACAGGTAGGAAGGCCAGGGTGCTGGGAGCCTGCAGCCCTCCCAGCCCCTGGCGAATCTTCGCTCTTACTGGGCTCTCTGCTGCGCCTTGAGCGGTCCTCTGCCGCCATGCTCTGTTCGCTGCTGCTGCTTGTAAGCCCAGTCTCTGGCTCAGGTGCACCCACTTACGCATGCCCAAACCCTACTCCAGGTGCCCACCATCAGGCATGTATGTAAGCCCACAGGGGTCTATCATTGGTGGGAGGGTGGAAAAGCCTGATCATTCTTTCATTTACCCTACACTGGTGATAGCTTCGTAGTGCTGAGGCTCCTCTTTTCAACTTTCCTAACTGAAAGTCTGTTTTATTAGATACAATATAGCTGTTCCTGATTTTTTGGGGGGGAGGGGGTTGCCATTTGCTTGTACAACTGTCTTCTTAACTTTTAATTATGGTCTATGCTTGCCTTCAGTGGTAAGGTGGGGTTTTTGTTATTAGTTTGCCTTGTAAGTAGGTTAGACTTTCTTTTGAAATCCTTCAACCATTCTTTATCTTTTGACTGGTAAATTCAGGTCATTTATGTTTAAGGTGATTATTAAGATATAAATGTTTATTGCTATTTGTTATGTTTTGGGTTTGGTTTATCTTGTCTTTTTCACTTTTTTGAGGGCTTCCTATTATGTTTTGTTCAAGTTTCATTTCCACTGTCTCTTATTTTTTGTTTGAGGCTTCTACCAGTTAGTATATGATGGGCTATTATTGTGACTTCTGGAAGGGCTGGTCAACTGATTTTTTTTTTAAAGATTTATTTTTTATTTATACATACAAGCTGGGGTACAGGCCAGAGGCGTGGGGCGGCGAGAGGGTTCACCAGAGACAGAGCGGATAGCAGAACAGGCAGATCAGAAATACACTGCTGAGGGGAGCAGCGGGCGAGGCAGGAGAGGTCTGCCGCACCATGTGGGATTCTCCCTGGCCGGGCGTCGAACTCACGTCGCCGCTGCCGACAGCTCCACAGCGCAGCGCTTAACCACTGCGCCACCGGGGAGGCCCAACTGATTGTTTTAATGGACTTCGTCTTCCTCTTCCATGTTAAGTAATTTAGGTGTCGTTGGTTCAATGTTCATTGTTCTGTTACTCTATAATAATCCCTTTAGGATTTCTTTCATGGGTGGCTTGGTGTTTACAAATTATTTTAGTTTTTGTTTTCAGTGAATTGCCTTATTCTTCTATCTTTATTGTTAATCTTGCTGGGTAAAGGTCTCTGGACTGAATGTCTTTTTAAGTATTTTAAATCTCTCTGTTCCCTTCATGCTTGTGATGTGTCTTCTGAAAATTCTGCTGACTGGTAACCTTATAGGTTATGCTTTTTTAAAAAATACGTATTTTTAACATTCTATCCTTGTTGATTCTCAACAGCTTTATTGTTATGTGTCTTGGCTGTCTGGAACATTTTGGTCTTTGGGATCACAACTTCTGTTTCATTTCCTAGATTGAAAAAGTCTTCAGTGATTATTTTTTAAATAAGTTTTCTATGCCTTTCTTTTTCATCATCTCCAGAGACACCCATGATATGCATTTTATTTCTTTTTAAGTTGTGTCAGTGAACTCTTACACTGTTTTCACTTTTCATTCTTTTTTGTCTACCTTGTTCTATACTAGTGTTCTCCAACATTGAGTTTTTTGATCTCATTAATTCTCTCTATTGCTTCCGTTTGTATGTTATTTAGTCCCTTAATTGTGTTTTTTAAAATCAACTATCATGTTTCTTAATGCCATTATTTTTTATTGCAGCTGCTTCATATTATTTTTATTTTGTTGTTGTTTTATATCCGCCATTATTTTTTAAAGTTCCATCAACATAGCCAGGACTGTTGCTCTGAATCCCCTTCTAGCATACTCCACAAATCCACTCAGTTGGAGCTTCTTTCAGGGTATTTTGTTGTTGTTCTTCATTTGTGCTGCATTCTCTGTCTTCTCATCTTTTAGTAAGGATAGATTTTCAATTTTTTTGGTAGTTGTTAGAGTAGTTGGGGGACTGGGACTGGTGAAGGGTAGTAGGTATAGAAGGGAACTGGGGCAATGGGCATCAAAGAATTGCCTCTAGTAGATTTAGGAGTTTGGAATTCCTGTTACAAACCATTTCTTTGTGGGAGACAGGTGTTTTAGATAACCCAGCCTGCTGTGGGGGTGGCAGGTGTTTTAGATATCTTAGCCTGGACTTTAGTAATAATCATTTGTATGGGGAGGTTCTTACAGGTCTGAAGGCTGGGAAGTTCAAGATCAAGGACATGTCAGATTTGATGTCTGGTGGGGGCCCGCTTTCTGTTCATAGATGGTCTTCTCAGTGCCCTCATATGGCAGAAGGAATGAGAGAGGTCTCTGGGTTCTCATAGGATCTTAAGCCCATTTAGGATGGCTCTGCCTGGCCCTATCTTCTAAGTTATCACACTGGAGGCTAGGTTTCAACATATGAATTTGGGGGCACACAGACATTCAGTCAATGGCACAAATATTGTCAAATATCATCTTTTTTGCAAAATAGCAAAGGCAACACAGTTGAGAAAGGATAATCTTTTCAACAAATGATACTAGAACAGCTGGACATCTACATACCAAAACCTGAATCTAGACACAGAACTTGCACCCTTCACAAAATTAACTCCAAATGGATCACAAACACAAATGTCAAATAAAAATATATTTAACTCCTCCTAAGAGATAACACAGGATAAAATCTAGGTGATCTTGAGTTTGGTGATGACTTTAGATGTAACACTGAAAGCATGATCCATTGAAAAAAAAAAAACACCCACAACAATAACAACAAAAAAATCCTTTTCTCTGCAAGAGACACTGTTAGAAGGAAAAATTAAGACGCAAGAGTAGGAGAAAATATTTGCAAAACATATCTAATAAAGAATTTGGAAGATACTAGGTAGTTATATTTGCAATCTGTGCTCATCAAATATTGGAGAATTCACTTTTCATTATGGCAGTTAGTCTGGGAGCAAAGTGGGAGGGAGAGCCCTGGCCCTCGAACAAATATACATCTTCTGTTAGATGCAGAATCAAAGTTTGTTATTCTTCCCACATTTGGATCTTTGGCTTGTTCGTGCAGACTTGCTGCCTGCCTTCCTCCCTTGAGTATCTATTTGCTGCCTACTGGATGCCCACCACTCCGCTAAGTGGAAGGGATTGGAAGCAAGGCTTCCACACAGGGCTCTGAATGTTCCTGCATGGAAGGGAGGAAGATGAGGAGCCTTCCAGGCCCACAAAGGTGGAGTGTGTTTTGGGGAGCATCAGGAACCCCGTACAGAGGGAAGGGCAGCCTTCACACACACAGTCACTGAGAGTTGGCAGCAAAGGTGAGGAAGCTATATTAGCTGTCCATTTCAACACTACTTGCACAAGGTCTGCATCAGGCCCTTTTGCTCTGGTTCATACCTGAAAGGAAATCAGGTTTGCTGGGAAGGAGAAAGTGGGCTCCTGAAAGTCTGGCCCAAGAACTCTCAGAAAGGAGGATTCAAGCAAGGACTCAAGCCACCAAGGGTGTATCTGTGGGCACAGGCTCTGTGTGTGTGTGTGTGTGTGTGTGTGTGTGTGTGTGTGCACGCGTGCGCACATGTGTGCATGCACCACCCATTGTGCCACTCAGCACAGAGACTCTGAGGGGCCAGAGACTGGATCTGTAGCATTGCCAATTTCCATGGTGTAAGAGTCCCACCGTGGCAATTTCATGCCATCTATGTGGCATCTTGACCTTGGAGTGATTTACGAAGGGCCTATAGAAGCCCAGGTGGCTCATTCTCTTCATAGCAGAAATGAGCACAACAGTCACACCTACTCCTCAGGCTGACTGTGAGGATTGAGGTAATCGGGTCACGTGCCTGGCACCATGCCTAGCACTGCTTCTGAAGAAATGCTATTTAGTGCCATAATTACTACCATAATGACTTTGTCTTCTCCCTGGATGGGGTTTCTCCCAGTTTTAGACTCTATCAGCAGTCTGCTTCTCCTCTCCTGCGGCTATTCCTCTGTCACATGGCACGCCATTCATCTGCGGGGTCATCTCCCCCAGGTCTGAGCAGGGGGATGCATGAGATCTCTGTGGAGCCAAAACCCCTGGGGGAGAGTCCCAGCTCTGCTGCTCAGTAGTTGGTGAAATTGGGCAGGTAACATAACCCTGTGCCTTGGTGTCTTCAGAAGGGGCAGGACATTCAGTCTCACAGGGCTCTTAGGACTACAGAAGTTGATGTAGCTCAAGTGTGTAGGTTCGTGCCTTGTTAGAGTGGTTTTGGAGTCATTTCAATCAGATGGTAGATGAGTCCTCGGGAGCCGGACCCAGTGTCTCTCTGTGCAGCCTGTGGAGTCTCCTCGGTGATTGATCAAATCTGGCTGATGAGCCGTGGACTTGAGGGAGAGCTGATGGAGTGCAGGACTGTGTGGACAAGAGCTCTGCAGAAAAGGTAAGGGAGCTGCGCTTTAAATTAAGCAGTAGGTGTGTTGAGGGCCCCTCCTCCCTGGGAGCATAGCCTCTGTCCCGTGACGCTGGAGAAAGGGCTGCTGACTCAGAGAAGGTCACAAAAAACATACTAAATATGTCCAGTCTTCAGAATCTGTTGTAAAAGAGCTTTCAAGGCAGGAGTAAATCAGAGCTGCCAGCCTCAGGCCACTGTGGCCCACAGCCGGGGGAGGTATGAAGATGAAAGGTCACGGACTTATCTATGTAGAAACCTGAAGCAACCATGAAGTCCCTCTTGGGGGAGAGGGAAGGCAGAAGAGAAGCAGGGTGGCTCCATTTCCCCTCCCTGGCCCCTCAGGAGATGGCGATGGAAGAGTCCAGCTGTGGCTAGGGTTGCTTCCATCCCTGTCCCCTTTCCTTAATCCCCCCCAACCCCCACACCCCCCCACACTCCTGGGCCCAGGGGAGGGAAGGAAGACCAGTTATACTGTGGAAGGCAGGAGATTCCGAGCACCCCTCGCTTCTAGCAATTCTGTATTCTCACTGGTTAAATAGGCAGACAGTTCAAGTAAAAGAACAAACTGGCTCGCACTTCATGTGGTGCCCTACTGGGTGTCTGAAGCCTGCCTTTATACAATATAATCCTCCTCTCAGAAGTTTCATTAGGTTTCTCCAGCATTGTGCTTCCACTTGAAGACTTTGGAGTGCTTTTCTCTGCTCCCAGAAATAGAGTTCAGAACATATATGCTAGCAGTGTTAGAGGTAAGCACTATTTATTTAAATCAGTCAGGCAGGCAGGGAAATTCTGTTTAAGGTTTTGGGAGATATTTTCTAAATCAATGGCTTTGATTCTAAATATGCCACACTAGAAATCACAGTTGCATTCGTTCAGTTACACAGCTCCGTCAAGGGCAAGGTAGACTGAGAATAGTCGTTGCCAAGCAAAAACCCATCCATGACAGCCATCAGGCACCGACAGGAAGTTGCCCTACGCACCATTGGGCCTGCAGATTTCTCAGGCTTGTGTATAGGAAGTTGGCAATTCGGTTTTGTTCTTGAGTATCATCTCCTCTACTCACCACACGTGCCCTCCACGTGCCTCGTCTCCTCCCTGGCCCAGTGCACCCAATTGCCTTTACTATTTTTTTAAGGTTTACTTATTTATGTATACAGGAGCTGGGGTGCAGGCCAGAGGTGTGTGGGGTGTGTGTGCGAGGATTCACCAGAGAGAGAGTGGGGAGCAGAACAGGCAGATTGACTGACACTGCTGAGGGGAGCTGCGGGAGAGACAGGAGAGGTCTGCCGCACCATGTGGGAATCTCCCTTGCTGGGGTATTGAACTCGTGCTGCAGTGGCTCTGGATAGCTTCATAGTGCTGCGACTCAACCCATTGTGCCACCAGAGAGGACCCCCCCCACAATTACCTTTAGTTCTCTCTAGCCCAGTAGACTGGGCTCCTTCATTCTGAACAGTAAAGTTTCCAACCTAAGTGCACTGCTGGTGACTGGCATGGTGAGAAGTGTGAAGCTTTCAGGCGCTCCCCGGTTAGGAAGGTCAGGCAGGTGAGGCACGAGCAGAGGGGATTATCAGTGTCTTGGGGCTCATTTTGTGTCAATGGTCCCTGTAGGACCTGACCTATCGGATCAGGGAATGTAGCTGACAGGGTATAACAGTAGCTTGCACCTCCAAGGAGCTTCACTGCTCTCTTTCCTTCTGCCACATAGCACTGGTCACACAGAGTTGAAGCACAGGGCTGAGCTGGGAGAGCTGGCCATGAAACGTTTGTGATGCGAATAGCAACCTTGCTGACAGGAAGCTCCTTGGGGCCAGGTCTCTGAGTCCTGTGACTTGGAATTTTGTGGCTGATATGTGACATGAAAAACCCTCTTCCCCCACCTGCAAGGAATGTGAAACCTCAGATTTCTGTGGTCTGCTCCTGAGTTTCCGACTTGGTGGGCCAGGTGTAGGGACATTATGGAGTTGTGAGGCGCTGTGGAACAGCATTGCTATGTAAAATTGAACATTTCTGCCATTGGTCCCAGGGTTGTCCTCACTCAGGAAAAACATGAATTCATACCCTGAGATGAGAA
>PVIJ01025414.1:0-10717 GCA_004024925.1 Scalopus aquaticus
TTTTTTCATGTATCTGTTGGCCATTTGCTTTTCTTCTTTGGAGAAGTGCCTTTTGAGCTCTTCTGCCCATTTTTTGATTGGGTTATTGGCTTTTTTTTTGTTGAGTTGTGTGAGTTCTTTGTAAATTTTTGTTATCAGTCCTTTATCAGATGTATTGTGTGTAAAGATCTTTTCCCAGTTGGTAGGGTGTCTGTTAGTTAGACACCCTACCAACTAACAGACAACCTTATATTTTAAATGCATTTGATGAATATTGCTTGAAATAGTGGTAAGCTTAAACCTGCCATATTTACTGTGTCATTTCCAAAATCGAAATATTTTTTTCAGCCCTCTATGGAAATCATAGGTCATTCCTTTCAAATTCTAATCACATATTACCAACACTGACAAAAGGCCACCAGACAATCAAAACTCAATTATGTTTTTATAATATTGAATAAACAATGCGCTTTGAGAACCAGAAATCTGTTCATCTGATTGACTATAAAACAAAGAGAGTATAATTGCCACTGGGAACAGAGCACATGCAGATTGTCTTGATAAAAACACATCTATTCTCATAAGAAAACAGATGTTTGCTACATCAATATGATTTATTTTGCCTTGAAAGATATACAGATGTCCTTTAGTGGTTGCTAGGTAACATTTTAGTTTGAGAAATAAGCTAAATTATAGACTTCAAAATATTCTTCTTAATTAGATAATTTGGCAAAGTAGGGCTAAAAATAAGAAATGACTTCGTTTAACATATTTCCTGCTATCCCATTTCCACTTTTGCATAGTTGCAATACTGCCATGTGAGATTTTTAGGAGTTAAGCAGGACCATAGTCGTTGAAGGCATCCTCTCCTATTACAGACTAACTGGTGAAGTCTAATTTAATATTTGATCAGGTATTTTTAAATACGCTAATTCACATGTGTTTACATCATTTGCTGTAACCAGTGTTTCAGTTCATGTGGACACCTGATCAAGATTTAGCACAGCAAAGAAATATCTGACCTCACTTTTTCCCTTATCTGAGATTTATCCATGATATATCCATAGATACCAAATATTTGCTTTCCTTGTCTTTCTCTGATATTCAGACTCATCTCAAACTCATTTATATCCCTAGTTCAACCATTAAAGATTTCAATTCTTTATCTTGTCAACTGTGAGATATTCTTTCTCCTATGATCCCTTCAAACTCGCTTTCTGGTTCATTCTTTCCCCTTGCATAAATGGATCACTTGGCAAGAATAATTTTCTGTGATAGACTGCAATAATGGCCACAGATGTCCACTCTTAATGATGTGGAGTATATTTCTTTAACCTTGAATCAGGGTTGACCATTTGACTGACTGTATAATTTGAATGGAGCAAACATGGCATAAGCAGACCCAGGAAAAACTCTTTGTACGATCTGTCTTTCTCGCTTGCTGTTCATGGAATGGAATTCTAAGTTGTCATGTAAATGAGACTGGGTTATTCTGCCAGATGAAGAAAGAACATGTGGAGAGCAGCCCCCATTGTTCCACTTGTATTAGATGAGACAGGTATTCACTAGCTGGTGAGAACCACACAGCCCTCCAAGATAGTCAGTGACTGGCCATAAGCACAAGTGAGCCCATGGAGCAGAGATGAACAGTCATGATGAGCTCAGCCTAGACTGTGGTCACAAAACTTTGAACTAAATATATAGTCATTGTATTTTCTCATAAAAACTACCTGATACATTTCCTAATAACTTCAAATGGGGATGTGCTAACACAATTAGTAGCTATACTCAGCAGAACAGTGTCTGTTTATGGATCATTGGTTAATAGCAAATAGATATAATATACCAGTTAATATGGTTCCTGAGAGAAAACAGCCTTCACCATGAAAACATGTCCAAGGGAAGTTTTACAAAGTTCTGTTTAAAGTATTTCCTTTAGGAAGAGTTCTAATAATGATAGCAAGAGGAATTCCTAGGGTCCAGAGAGAAGAGACCACCCCATATGGAAGGGCAGAAACCGGAATACTGACATTTAGTGAATTCAAGGACTAGTACTTAATTTTCATTAGTTCAGTCTAGCATTCATATTAGTTTGTTGATCTTCCTGCTAGAAAAACAATGCTGTTAGCTTTGTGATGAATGGAAAGTTTTCTTAAATGTCATTCTATGCTTTCTACTTTTAAGAATAGAAACTATCAACAAAAAGGAGTCTTTTGGTTGTACTTTTGAAAACAAGATGTCACTATATCCTCCGAGTTAGTCAGAAAAGTAGAAACCATTCTAGGTATTCTGTATCAAAGGAATTTAATTTTGGCCATTGATTGACATGATGGAAAATCCATGAAGACAAAAAGGTTTACTTCAGATTTTAGCTGTGGTAGGAACTGCTATCATCACTTCAGCAGGAGGGAAAAAAAATCAAATCCTAGAAGCTATATTTAAGAGATGGGAACAAGAACTGAAAAGTAGGAGACACAACTACTGCATAGATGGGCAACCCACTTCCCAAAAGCACTGAGAGATTAAAATTCCTTTTTTTAACAACAGAAAAAAAAAAAAAAAGAGAGAGAGTAGGCAGATTTCATACTGTAGATTTTTACTAAAATGTACATGAAAATCTATGGAAAATCTGCATTACATTATTTCAACCAATACCTCATAGTCTTTACCCTATTACCTTAACACCATGCATCCTCCTCTTGGTAGTATTAATCTTCTTTCCTCCTTGCCTCTGTACCTTTCAGCTAAAGGACTTGGACTACCACAAGGCACAACCAGAAAGGAGTTTTCATCTTTCCCTTCAAAATAGTCCTCCAGTTAATTCTGTCACCTTCCATGGTGAATATGTGTGTGTGTGTGTGTGTGTGTGTGTGTGTGTGTGTGTGTTTTCAGGTAGTTGTACATATTTTGCGATGATTTTCAACTATCAGCCCTTGAGTTTCAACATTACATAAATACTACGCAATCTGTATCTCACGTAACTCAAGAGTGTTACCTTCACTGGCATTGAATTCGCTGTTCCATTACATATTGCTCTTTCCATTAATACGTCATTCACATAACAATTCATTTATTCACTTAGCCATTTGTATTCATATCTATGCTCAAATATCACCTTCTCAGAGAGGGCTTCCCTGAAACTTCCTCCATCTCTGTTGCAAAATTCTCTCTAACTCTACATATTGCTGTATTTTCTTCAATTGCATATCACCACCTGAAACACTATAGATTTGTGTTCCAAGTACCTTCACCAACTCAGTAGAATGATAGTTCTCTGTCAGTCAGCACTGTCTTGACCACTGCTAGATCTCTGGTGATGTGAATGAGCCTAGATCATAGAAAGTGCTCATTAAATACTGATGGGCTAAAATAAATGAATGAGGAATGCATGAGACCATGGAGAACACACAGCCAAGATTTTACCAATGTCACAACTCCCTTGTCTTTACAGCCCTGCCAGAGGAGACAGTACTGCAGTCAGTTATCTCACAGATAAAGTGATTCTCTTCAAAGATCATAAAAATTTGCACTTCTGATGCTGACAAAATTTTGTAAATATAAAATGGCAAAAATGACATTAAATTGTGCAGAGAATACATTATCTAGTTGACTTATTTGATTCTGGCTAGAAGACCTTTTCTTTCTTTTAACATGAAGCGATCCAGTGGGAAATCTTTGGCTTGCATGTCTGTTTTTGTAAAACATTCAACAGTAACTGATAATCTCTACATCTGTTATTTATTTGACAAATTTCTAGAGGGCCATACAATCGGAAATTTCAGAGAAACCCTAAACAAACTCAGCAGCCCCTGCAATACCAGGAAGAATTTTTAGCGTTATATAAATGTTAGGTTTAATTTAACCATTCATACAAATTGGTCACTTACTGATGCTTTCTGCTGTATCAAGTACGTAATGTGAAATCTTCAGAATTGTCCATTATTATATTTAGAATAAAAATTAACTACACATTGAAATAAGCCACTTAACTCTGGGAGGAGGCAAAAGTTAAAGAAAAATTGCAGCCAGATGGGAAGTATATCTAGGGTGGAGAAAATTTTGCAGGGTTTAGGAAGAGAGAAGGACTGTAAAGTATGAAGGAAGAGCTTTCTATTTTGTTGGGTGTTTTTAAGATTCTGATAACTGGAATAAAAAAAAAAACAACATAACACCTCATATGTAACAAAACTGAACAATATTCAGAAATTATTGAGTTGCACTTGGATTGGATTTTTAAAAATCATCTAAATGTTTTATTTTGTGAATAATATGCTTGCTAATATAGATGCATAAAATGGAAAGCAACCAATCACAAAAAGACCTGTGTATTTTTTTTTTTTTACCCAGTACTGGGTTTTAGTCTATCATTTAGAGTATAAACTGTTCTCCAAATGAAAACAGATATCTGAAAAATTGCTGCTTGCCAGGTGTTTAACATTCATTTTACTTCACAACAGACTAGGCAAGACCCCACAGACTGTCACTCCATATTCATGCAAAAAAGAAAAAAGTCATAGCTAACCTCTGGAAGGAATTTAATTCATACATGTGTTCATAATTTATCTTAATGGTATCCCCAAGACAAAAAGGTATCCTTCCATTATGATTTTTAGTAAAAGCTTAATCATTTATCTTAGAATTTCATGACTTAGATACATCTGCAGCAAAACACTAGAGAGCACCCCTCACTAAGTGATCAAATTAACTGCTAGACTAGGAGGCTACACAAAGTACAGGCAGTATAAATCATCAGTGTACCTCCAAACACATCTTACACCTCAAATGATCATTGGTTGACACCTTGATGACTGAATAAATGACTGAAACTCTGGATAGTGAATCAAAGAACAATCTCTTTATATGCCAAGAAGACTAGTAAGTATTATCTACAGAAAAGATTTGTTAAATGATTCTTTCTTGAAGCAGCTTAAAAAGTTGGCAAAGATACAAAATGTAAAAAATATGGGAAACATTAACCAACTAAACATCTGCTGAAGTTTTCATTCAATTAAAAGCAGAGCATCATAAAACTCAACTTGGCTTCCTTAAATGTCATGGCTCAGAGGTGAAAGGGGCCGTCTTCTCTGGATGTGATTAAAACCCACAAAAACTAAAGAGGGAAAAAAAAAAGAAAGTCAACATTCAATAAATCTACCGTATATACTACGCACAGTGTTAAAAAAAGCTCTTGGAGAAACCTAAGATCCACATCAGAATGAAAAGAGAATATATACCGGAGACAGAAAGCAAAAGAACATAACTAAGGAAACATTATTTTTTAAATTCTCTGAAAAATGTCTGAAGGCCATGGGCTTCCCAGGTGGTACAGGAGTTAAAGTCTCAGCACTATCAAGCTATTTTTTGCCAGCCACTGAGGCATGAGTTCAACACCCACCAGGGAGCTAACCCACATGGCACAGGGAACCTCTTCTATGCTGCACACTACTCCCCTCAGCAGTATATTTCAGTAGATCCTCCTGCTCTGATCCCCACTCTGTCGCTGATGAATTCTCTCCCCACACCTGTGGCTTACACCCCAGTTCTGTAGGCATAAATAAATCTAAAAAAAAAAATTTAAAGAAATAAAATGTCTGAAGCCCAGCATAATTAAAGAGCGTGTAAACATTTTATTTAGCTATATTCTAAAGACCGAACTTCAGTGAATGAGGGTAAAAACACAAATTCTTACTTTTCTTCCAGACTCTCAACCAAGAATCATATAGTAATCATTCTATATATACTCCCTGATTTCATATTCCAATGTTCCAATAAATTACAACCTCTAAGTCAATTATACTGATAACTTAAAAAAAAAAGAATTACACTGAGTTATTATGGCACATATAAAATTCTCAGAATAATACCTAGTACACTATTAAATGCTAGGTAAACATTAGGTAGAATCAATATCATAACCTTCATTCTTATTTAAATAATATTAACCATATAGTGGTTTATTGAATGAAATAAATGCTACAAGAACTATTTAGAATATTCTAACCACACACCAATCATCACTAGTGATTTGACTACTAAGTGGCTCTCCACTAAGTGGCTCTCCACTAAGTGTGATAATTGCTGGTCCACCACATATGAGGTGAGAGTTTATATGTATGTGTGCATATATATAAATACACACATAACACACATATATAATGAACACATATTCAACACATACACATATAAAAAATAAAACCACATATACTATGCTTGGTGTCAATTAGCTATTTTAAGGGTTTTTTACACATATATTTTAAAATATCATAAATGGACTGTAGAAGTTACATTAAACAAAAGAGAGATTCAAATGTTACTGGTAACTTGGAAAGGAAAAATATTATCAAGAGTCATGAAATAATTGAAGATAAAATATGACAATGCCACCAGGAGAAATGTATATTAAACCCATTTTTACTAACTTAGTTTTATATGATTAAATAGTGATGCCTTTAAAAATGTAACTGTAGACTATGATGCTAGTCCAATCATTTCAAAAATCTAGATACTAGATATATAGACTATGATAATCATAAATATTGAAGAGATTATTTCACCATAAATAAATTATTCATGAAAAATTATCCGCACAAGAGAACCATAAAATAATTCCTCCATTTCCACTGAATCATATTAGATAATGGGCAATGCACTCAAAAAATGGCTGACTTTAAGCCAGCGTGTGTTGTCAACTCACTCGGCACCACTGTTTCTCCTTTTGACAGACTTTAAGTCAGTTTCTCTTATGCTCCTTGTACCTATGATCAACATCAACCAGCATGAAATGGTGTCATTATCTGAATGGAAAAAAGTCTCTCTAAGTTGATCTGATGTTTTAGCAAGATCAAGGAAGAATAACAGCCCTGAAAAATTCTCAACTACACATGTTCATATACATTTGCTGATTTTTATTTCCTGATTTAAAATTTCTATCTTGGACCTCCCTGGTGGTACAATGGGTTAAATCTCAGCCTATGAAGCTATCCGCAGCCACTGCAGCACTAGTTTGATCCCACACCAGGGAGCTTCCCAGATGGCACAGCAGACCTCTCCTGCCTCACCCGCTGCTCTCCTCAGCAGTGTACTTCAGTCATCCACCTGTTCTGATCCCCGCTCTGTCTCTGGTGAATTCTCTCACCACCCCACACCTCTGGCCTACACCCCAGTTCTTGTATGCATAAATAAATCTTTTTAAAAAAAAAAGAAAATAAAATTTCTATCTTTATCAAATTGCAAAATCCTATACCTACAGATATAAATCTAATAAGAACACTAGCTACAATGAGCACTTGTTACATGCTAAGACCTGTATCAAGCGCAATACAGAAGTATCAAAGTTAATTCTCATTATAAAACTGCATAGCAAACATTATTTCTATTTTATACACCAGGAAACTGAGCCTAAAAGGAATTAAGAGGCTTGCGAGGGTTAAACACCCAGTTTGCCTATTTCCATATTATCTTCGTTTCATTGAATGATGGATTTATGCCTCATTTTTACTTACAAATTCTTTAAAGACAAACCATTCAACCTATTTTCACAGGCAAGAATAAAGCACCATTGTCATATAGAAGAAGCAATCTAGAAATTATGCAAAGGAGGAAAATCTCTTAAAATGATATGCTGAATGTTTCTCTGAAATATTGTGAATAGTAAAGCAGAGGAAACATCCAAATACCAATCAAGGTCTTTAACTATAGGTCAATTACAAAATAAAAGCATGTGTTTTCATGATATTATTTTCAGAAAAATATCAAGGAAAATCCAAACATCACTACTAAATATAATTAATAAGCTCACAAAAAAAATTAGACAACAGAAGCTAGATAGTAACAAGGATCTATTTTTCAATAACATTTTTCTTCTCATAGATTCCTTTTCTAGCAAACACATTTATACACATTTTGGTAAGTGATACCCATTTGGAAACCATTGTATATTTCTAAAATAAATAAATAAATAAACGATTTCCAAACTTTTCAGTGAAGCGCAATATATTTAGCCCCTAAAAAGTCATAAACAATATGTCAGCTCCAATAATTTTTAGAGGCATCTGTTGTTGGTTTTATATTATATTTACAATATGGTAGTTTTAATATTTATGTACATTTTCCAATATGCAATTAGTAGACTATGTGGAAACAAGCAATTGTGAAAGTAGATTGTTTGGGAATATCCTGCTGACAAATAAACATGTAATTTGTGATTGCTACTTACATGTAAGACCTCATTACTTTATAAAATAAGAATAAAATATAAGAAAATATGATTAAAACCACTGCTAGCCACAATTCTATAGTTTGTACATGAGAGCACTTTTTCTGGTTTTCCAGTGCATTATGGAAGAAAATTATGTGGCAATGACTATGTTTAGTACACAGGCCAGTCAGTAACTTAGCAAGAAAGAAAAGTCCTTGCACATCCACAGCTACTTACAAGTATATGACATGAACGTATTGTTATTCAGACAAGTAACGTTGCAGTTATTGCGTGTTTATTGAGCTGCTCACTTGCCCACTATCATGCATGAACTCAATATATTGGATATATTAACTGTCTTTTATTGTTCAGTTTTAGGAAATTTTTCTGGAGATAACTTTCTTAACCACAAATCAAGCATAATAATACCTACTGCAGAGTTGTCATATGGATATAAAGAGATCAATAAATATAATTAAATACCATCTTAAGTATATAATAGAGACAACTAGTGACTTATGTTACTATTATTATAAGGGAGGAACCATGAGGTCTGGTTTATTTGCGAAAAAATTTCACAGAAGGAAAGGGATTACATTAGATCTTGATTTATGAGAGAACGACCAACAGCTCTCACCTAGTGGCTACTAGAGAGTACTCTAACCAGAGCTCAGTGTGCAGAAAAGAAAAAAAGCTTTCCACAAAGATGAATCAAATTCTCAAAGGCTCAGATTGGGAATAAATACATGTTACCTAATGAAATTTCATTTCCCCTGCATCCAGGATTTGTGCTTGTTCTTTCTTCTTATTTGAATGGAAAAGAAGAAATTAAACTGTCTCTGTTTGCAGACGATATGATCATATATATATACAAAACCCTAAAAACTCCATAGAAAAACTACTCAAAATTATAGACCAGTTCAGTAAAGTAGCAGGATACAATTCAATGCACAAAAATCAGTAGCCTTCCTATATGCAAACACCCCATCTGAAGAAGAAGAAATTAAGAAATCCATCCCCTTCAAAATTGAAACCAAAAAAATCAAATATCTGGGAATAAATCTAACAAAAGACATAAAAGACTTATACAAAGAAAACTACAAAACACTGTTGAAAGAAATACAAGAAGACACAAGGAAATGGAAAGACATCCCCTGCTCATGGATTGGAAGGATTAACATTATCAAAATGGCAATCCTCCCAAAAGCAATTTACAGATTCAATGCGATTCCAATAAAAATCTCAATGACATTCTTCAAAGAAATAGATCAAATACTGATGAAATTCATATGAAACCACAAAAAGCCCCGCATAGCTAAAGCCCTCCTGACCAAAAAGAAAGAAAATGGAGGAATTTCACTCCCTGATTTCAAACTATACTACAAAGCCATAATAACTAAAACAGCATGGTACTGGAACAAAAACAGACACAAAGACCAATGGAACCAAATAGAATACCCAGAATTAAAGCCGCATATATATGAACAACTAATCTTTGACAAAGGAACAAAGAAAATGCAGTGGAACAAGGACAGTTTATTCAATAAATGGTGCTGGGAAAACTGGACAGCCACATGCAAAAAAATGAAGCTAGACTACTGCCTCACAACATGCACAAAAACCAACTCAAAATGGATAAAAGACCTAGACATAAGACCTGAAACCATAAAATTTATAGAAGAAAATATAGGCAAAACTCTACACGATATACATCTCAGCAAAATCTTTAACGACACATCCCCAAAAGCGAAGGAAGTGAAGGACAAGATAAACAGGTGGGATTACATCAAAATAAAAAGCTTCTGTACAGCAAAAGAGACATTAACCAAAACAAATAGCCACCCCACCAACTGGGAAAAGATCTTTGCACACAAAACATCCGATAAAGGACTGATAACAAATATTTACAAGGAACTCACACAACTCAACAAAAAAAAAGCTAGCAATCCAGTCAAAAAATGGACAGAAGAGCTAAAAAGGCACTTCTCCAAAGAAGAAAAGCAAATGGTCAACAGATACATGAAAAAATGCTCAACATCACTTATAATCAAGGAAATGCAAATCAGAACCACTATGAGATACCACCTCACACCTTGAGGACGGCACACATTAAAAATATAGGCAACAACAAATGCTGGAAAGGATGTGGAGAAAAAGGAACTCTTCTGCACTGCTGGTGGGGATGTGAATTGGTCCAACTACTATGGAAAGCTGTATGGCAATTCCTCAAACTGCTCAACATGGAGCTTCCATACGACCCAGCAATCCCACTTTTAAGAATCTACCCAAAAGACACAAAAACACTAATTCAAAAGGATACATGCACCCGTATGTTCATTGCAGCACTGTTCACAATAGCAAAGGTATGGAAGCAACCCAGATGTCCAAAAATAGATGACTGGATTAAGAAGATATGGTACATATACACAATGGAATACTATTCAGCATTCAAAGAAGATAAACACATGCAATTTGCAGTGACATGGGTGGAATTAGAGGGGATCATACTCAGCGAAACAAGCCAGAAAGAAAGAGAAAAAT
>PVIJ01025415.1:0-10708 GCA_004024925.1 Scalopus aquaticus
GGGGGGGGGGGGGGAGGGAGGAGGAGGGAGCCGGAGGGAGGGAAGGGAAAGGGCACAAAATGGAATAGAAAATAACACAAGGGACCATGGAGATGGATCACGGGTGAATTGGTGGTGGGCTACCCAAGGGGAATGCAAAGTGTAAAAGACATAAATAACAATAAAAATATATATTATATATATAAAAAAAACTAATTAACAGATTTGAAAGGATCACATAGACCTTTGAGAAAAATATAATCACTGGAAAAAAACCTAGTTGATGGCTTAAACAGCTGAATAGACATGGTTGAATAGAGAAATAGTCAACTATATGTAGATTTGAAAAGACTCTGAGAATACATCACAGTGAGAAATAAAAAGAAAAGTAGATAACTGATGTTAAGAAACATGAAGGATACAGTGAAAATACACAAACTAAGTCTACTAAAATTTCTCACTGAAAGAGGTGATTGTAGAACAGTTAATAACTTTGAAGTTCCTAGAACTGGTAAAAGATGTGAGTCCATAGGTTTAAGAATCACAATGATTACTGATGAGGTTAAGTAAAAATAATTCTATTTCCAAAAAAATTCAGGATTCCAAAAAGCAAGAAGAAACATTAGAAGGCATCAGAAAGGACCAATTACCCAAAATGAATAAAAATAAGACTTATAGCTGATTTCCCATCAACAAAAACAGACGCCAGAAGATAATAGAATAATAGCTTCAAAATATGGGAGTATCAACCTCCACTTCTCTATCTAACTCAATTTTCATTTAAGCATGAGGGTGAAATGCAGACACTTAAAATCCAAAACTTGGAGAATTTACCACTTTAGAGAATGAAATACTGAAGAAGGAAAGCAACTTAGAAAGAAGGAGAAAATTATGAAGTAATAGTGAGCAAAGAAAATGGTAAACGTGGGTAAATTTAAACAAATATTGACAATAAAAATGAGTATTTCAGGTGGCTAGAAAAATCTGAGAATGCTGGCATGGAAGATGGAAACAGCATGATTGGAGTGAAAATATTGCAAGATGTCTGTGTTTTGGGGAGAAAAGAAGAGGAACTGATTATTTTAAACTTTGTTAGTTCAAGTGTACATATTAAAAATTTAAAAATTCCTGACTGAAAGAACAGAAATAGAATGAGTTTCAAATTAGTAGAGAGAAAAATATCTAAAGAAATGATCATTAATCAAATAAAATGCAGGGAAGAAAAAAAATAAATCATGAAATACAAAATAAGGTCATAGAAATAAATATCTAAAGAATCTGAATTATTGACCATAGGTTATTAGATAGGACAGTATAGGTAAAATCCAACATATTTAAAAAAATAATTACACAGAGATAAAAAATAAGAAGATGGGAACTCTGTTCAATACAAACTGCAAAAAGAAAAGAACATGTAGTCACGCAAATATTAGATCAAGCAAAGTTAAAAAACTTGCCATTAAGAAAAAAATCACAATATACTGCTAAAGGTCAATTCAGTGGAAAGATATAAAAACTGCTGTTGTTATAAAATGGTATCACTTATACCACCTCAAAATGTAGAATGAAAAAGCTGACAGAATTGCAAGGAGAAATCCACAAATGTGAAGTATTATAAGAAACTTCTCTCAGTTACTGAATCTACCAAACAACAGGTTAAGAAGTTATACAATCTCTTCTCAACATAATCAGCAAGGCTGAAGATTATGACACATTAAAGAACCTGTAGCAACTCAGCTTCCCCATTCTAAAGACAGCAAAGTCCTAGCAGTCGATGGGACACACAAGGGAGGAAACCTCAAGGGACAGGGCGGAGCACTATTCAGTTAACTGGCCCAGTGCCTCAGACTGTTACCTGTGAGAGAAGAACTGCTAAATTCTTTAAAACACTGTATTCTTTGGGTTCTCTGTTACAACGATTTATTATTCTACCTTAACTAATAAACCTTAGTTCTTAAAAAACTTTAAAAAAATCATTTTAAGATAATTTTAGACTCACAGAGAAGATAATTAAGTTTTCACAAACTCTTCATTCAACTTTCTATAAAATTACCAATCCATAGTTCAAATGTGGAAACTAGGGAACTGACATTGATACTACACTACTAACAGACCTTATGGTAAATTCCCCAATTTTCCCACTCGTATCTTTTTCTGCTCTAGAATTCCATGCAGCATCGCAGATTGCATTTGGTTGTCATGTTTCCCTTGTTTTCTCCTGTCTTTCACAATTTCCTACCTTCCTTTGTCTTTCATGATTTTGATACTTTAGCCCCACGAGTTGAGTTTTTCAAAAATTGTCTCATGATTAGATTGAGGTTATGGGTGTTTGAGAAGAATACTACAGAAATGATATTGTGTCCTCAATGTAGCATATAAAAAGGGAATGTTGATTACATGCCTGGTGATAGTTGACTCTGTGATCTTGGACTTCCAGCCTGCAGAACTGTTAGAAACTAAATTTCAGTTGTTAAGCCACCTATTTTGTTATGGCAGCCCTGGAAAGCTAATACAGTGTTGCATAGATGTTTTCTGATCCATGAATACAAATGCTGTTGACCTGTGACTTCCAGGTCAAAGGCAAGCTTCCTATGGTATTGCTTCTCACACTTTGAGCCCATGTAGATCCCTTGAGTCTCTTGTTAGAACACAGATTCTGACTCTGAAGTTCTGGGATGGGACCTGAGATACTGCATATTTAACAAGCTGCCAAGGGAAGCAGCAAGTCTAAGGATCGCATTTTGAACAACAAGGCTTGGGACTCTCTTAGGGTCCTGTAGTTCTGAGGCTTGTCTTGGTGTTGAAGTATCTTTGGTGATGTTAGAGAAAGATACAGGAACTTATCTGAGTTCAATTTAGCAACTACTTTGAGCAGTTATTAGGTGCAAGATATTGTGTCAACCTTTGGAGCAGCCCCAGTCGGCCAACCAGTCACAGCTTCTCTAGGAGGGGGAGGCTATACGAGACAAGTGCCTGTCCAAACTGCCAGGCCCTCTTTTGTCTGGGGAGAGTCAATTATATCCCCCTTCAGATATAAAGGGTAGGGTTTGCCCATCAGTCAAACAGGGCTGCTAGGAAGACAACTTTTTCATCACAGCTTAAGAAAAACTAGATTAGTTTTGGAAAAGAGTGGGAGTCAGCTGAGAGTTATTTGTTGATGTCAGTGACCTTGGTAATTCAAAATGAGATTCTCTTTCACTTCTTGCCCTTGTGTCTGGCTCCTTCTGCAGAGGCATTATTCTCCTCCCTTGCTTGCCTGCCAGGACACCAGCTCACTATAGGCAGTCAAAGTCAAGTGTGCCTCCTCGTAATTTTAATACACCTTTCTCTCCCCCAAGCAATCATGGAAGCAAGAGCAAGAGCAAGGACGAGTTTCTAGTAATTCATATAAATAAATAACCTATTAGTCACATGGCTCTTTCCAAAGCTCCAGGAAAACAATCTGTGATGGAAATGAGGTATAAATCATTGCTGAGAATTACAAAATGGTGGGACTTTAAAAATAATTAGTCAACCGCAGGGGAGCAAAATCTGTCTCTTCAGTCAAACAACTATTTCAAAGGAGTGGCTCTGGAGGCTGGGCGGGATGCCATTTTGTAGGAGTTCTTGAGCTAAAGATTGGTGCCACATCTCTCAGGCTATGTTGACAATTTCATCAAAGGTGATATTTCCACTATAATGTTTTTCTATTTCTTTCTGTCTCGTGGCTTTTCCTTAAGGGCTTTGATGATGAGGGCAGAGATGAAAGGTACTACTTCATTGAAGAATGGGCTTCTAAGTTCTGAATGGTCAGTGTTAGCACAATCAGACCTTTCTAATACTGGTTGCCTTGGCAACCAACTTTTCTGGGAGACAGACCTAGGCCAATTTTGGGGGCCAAGGCAGATATGGCACTGACTTTCCTACCCATTCCCTTGGGTGTATGACTTTGGTCTTGTTGGTCAAATTTGGTGGTATGGTGGAGGCAGCTGGTGTCTGATGAAACCACTAAAGAAAGCTGTACGTTGGTCTCCTCCAAACTGAAAGTCAAAATATGTAACTTGACTGCTTTTAGGAAGACATGAAAATATACTCATGGAGTTCCTAAGAAACAAAAGCTAATAAATAGTTAGAAAATAAGGCATAAGCCAATTGTTTTCAACCCTGAAGAATATATTACGATCACCTAGAGGGCTTTGAATATCTGAGTTGTACCTCCCGAGATTCTAATTTAACACATAATTGTGCAACCCATGAAAATATCCTTGAAATATGTGTGAAACAGAAACATTTCAGAGAAAACTTATCTCCAGAAGACTTGCATGAGAATTGTTGAAGGAAAGTTTTTCAAGCTGGTATAAAGTGGCATCAAATAGAAACTGGGGCTCTAAGAGGAAAGAATGTAGAAAACCTGAAATGGAAATTATGTAGGTAAATATAAAAGTCTATTTTTTCTAGTTTAGATTTCTCTAAAAGACAACTCAGAATTTAAAGCAAAAGAAATTATATTGTACTGTGAGGTTTATAATATAGACATAGAAGTAAAAAATACAACTACAACAGCAGAAAGAAACGAAGACCAGAGGACTAAAAGGATTGTCCTTCAGTTGTAAGTTTGTAACATTTATATGAGGTAACTGAATTGATTCAAATGAAGGATGAATATTATAATCCCTAGAGCAGTCACTAAAAATGATATATCTAAAAATCAACAGAGGAATTAAAATGAAATATTAAAAATACATAATTAACCTAAGGAAGGAAAGAAGTATCAGAGGAACAAAAAGCAGACAGCAAAAACTGGATGGTGCACTTAAAATTAATTCTATCAATAATTGTATTGAAAGTAGGTAGCTAATTATTTCAATTTAGAGAATATATTGTCATACTACGTGAAAATAAGATCTAGGGCCTCCCTGGTGGCGCAGTGGTTAAGCGCTGGCTGTGGAGCTGTCGGCAGCCGTGATGCGAGTTTGATGCCGGGCCAGGGAGATTCCCACGTGGTGCGGCAGACCTCTCCTGCCTCGCCCACTGCTCTCCTCAGCAGTGTATTTCTAATCTGCCTGTTCTGCTCCCCACTCTGTTTCTGGTGAACCCTCTCACCGCCCCACGCCTCTGGCCTGTACCCCAGCTTGTATGCAAAAATAAAAATAAATCTTTAAAAATAAAGAAAATAAGATCTAACTGTATGCTGTGTGTAAAAGGTGCACTTTTAATAGAGCGATTGAATGTAAAGTGGTGGGAAAAATGCTATGGAAATGGTAAGCATAGAGGGTGATGTGGCAGTTAAAGTAACACAGAGTAGACCTGAAGGTAAGGAGTATTAAAAAAATGAATAGATATTTCATAATGAGGAAAAAGATCAATTTATGAGAAATACCTAGCAATTGTTAAGCTTTATGCACATATTAAGAAAACTTCAAAATGCATATGCATGAAGCAAAAATTATGGAATAAAACAATCTATTACTTAATAATCATTAGACAAAATTCGATTACTTGAGCAAAAATCAATAAGGGCATAAACATTTATAGTCTATTAATTGACATTTATAGAACATTATACAATAACTGCAAAATACATATTCTGTCATGTGCACATGGAATTTTTACCAAAGGGACCATAAAATAAGTCCAGGTGTATTTCAAAAGATGAGAATTTAACAGCATATGCTCTCCGATCACAATGGAATGAAGCTTCAAATCAATAACTAAAAGATATCTAGAGAATCACTAAATATTTGGAGAATAACCAATGCATTTCTAATAGTATATGGATCAAAAAAGTAACCACAAGAATATTAGAAAATATTTTAAACTGCATCATGATGCTGCAACATAGTGAAATGCAATGCAGTGTTTAGAGGAAAATGTATAGTATTAAATGCTTACATTAGAAAAGAGTCTTAAATCAATTTAAGTTTCTATCTTAAGTAGCTATTAAGAAAAGAGAATATTCAATACAAAGAAAGTATACGTAAGTACATAATAAAGTGGTAATTGATAGAAAAAAGTAGAGAAAATGAACAAGGCCGAAGTTTGCTTTTTGAAGTTTAATAAAATTGATAAGCCGCTAATAATGTAACTGGGCTGAGTCCAAAATCCGATAAAGGTGGTGTCGCCTAGAGGGGGTTTGCTGATAAGAATGAATAGCCCCATAAAAAATGCTAAGTTTGCAGTTTGGGCTGGAGAGTCTGATGAGAAATAAAAGGGACTGAAGGAGAAATGGAAGAGGCAGTAGCCATGATGTAGAAATAGAGGAAGCAGTTGCCATGATGTAGAAAAAGAAGAAACATTTTTAAATCTTCAGTGACTTTGGGGCCAGCGACTTTGGAGGCTTTGCAAGTAGCTGAGTGATGGAAACTACTCCCAGTTTTGTTTTTACCACAGCTGAAAAAAGAAGGCAGAGGCCTGAAGCGGGCACCTTCCTAAAATGCCTGAGTGCAGTCTATTGGGCCGTCTGGCTGCTGTAGTTGCTGTTTGCAGTGATGTTGGCCTGGTGCTGTGCTGGGGCACCATGGCAGTTTCAGAAGCACCTTCAGTTGTGTTCTGTGTTGTCCTCGTTAGTTGGAACCTGGCCTACACTCTGGCTGTTGTACGTCTGCAGAAGAAGGAAGACGCCATTTTGGAAAGGTGGCCTATTGTTTGGAAGGGAAGCTTCACATCAGCAGTGGTGGGAAGATGCCACCTTTGTTACTTCTCTGGGACTTAAAGGACTGAACATTGCTTTAAGTGAGGTAAATGGTCATATGTTGACTTTAGTAATTCTTCGCTTTTTCGTGTTTGTTAAATAAATTCCATTGTTATTGTTCCCTAAGCCTGAGTAGTCTTACAATTGTGCACGTGGATGCAGAACCAAGATAGTGACTGGTAAGCAATTTGGGCACTGCCTTTGGCAATCCTGAAGCCCCTTTTGCCTGGTATCAGTAAGACTACCTATATAGTCAGAGAGAGTTTGAGAGTATACAAATTACTGTTAGTGTGTGACTGAGGGGTACACGCTCTAAAAGGGATTTAGCGTACATGCACAAAGGTAAAGGAAGCAAACTCCTAGTGTGATATATTTTTAATAGAATTGGTGTGCATAAATGAAGAGAGAACAAAGAATTTCAAATAACAGATTCCCAATAAAATGTCCCAAATTCCCCATTCCCTCATAGGCAAATGCCTGGCCAAACACCCTTGGCCTGAAGTGGGGACAATAAAGCCCGAAATCTTGCCACAAGTCTAAGGTAACTTCTGGCAAGGAATCACAAGAAAGGAGTTAGTTAAGTCCCAGAGAGCTGGGACAGGAGAGACTCAAAATTTAAAATATACCACATAATCCAACTTAAGGTCAAGATAATGGTTGCTATTGTCTCTGTCAAGGACCAAGAGAACCTCCCCATGTGTCTCTCACCCATATGTCTCTTCCAAGTATCACTTCCAAATGTTTTTACATGTTTCTCCTCCATGTGTCTCCTTCTCCTCTTTACATGTCCTCTCTCTATTTATATATCCACCTCACTCCTTACCAGGTGCCATTTCCTAGGAAATCCAGTTCATGGCAAACTGGGACTTGGAATTCAAGGTGCCGACAAGTAGGTGGGGGTGAGAAAATGAATCCAGTTTCATGTTCTTCCCCCTTTCATGGGAAGGGAGGGAGGAAGTAATGTCGAATTACCACATCCAGAATGTCAAGAATCAAAGAGGAAATTTTGTTTCAGAGCCCACATATATTAAAAGAATATAAAGGAAATATTATGAAACTTGTAATGCCAATAAACATGACAACTCTAAAAGATCAGGTTGTCAAACCTGATCCCAAAATGTAGACAATCTGAATATCCCTCTTTGTACTGAAAAAATGGAGACTTGCCAATATGGAAAATTTCATTTCTAGATGGTTTCACTAGCTAGTGATATCAAACATTTAAAAAGTGGAATCCATATTACTAATCTACTGGAGAAACAAGAGATGGCAACAGCCATCCTAATCCCATTGCCAAAGTTTGACCAAAAAGTTATAAGAAAATAAAATTTCAAGCCAAATCCCTATGAGTAGATCTTTAATAAATTATTAACAAATTAAATCCAATAAAAAGAATCATAGATCATGATCAAGTACTATCAAAGGAATGTAAAAAAAAGGCTTAATATTTGAATATCAATAAAGTATATTGATATTTAATATTTATATTAAAAGAATAGTCTATATTATTATCCCAATAAGTGCAGAAAAAAAATTTTCACAAAACTCAATACCCTTTCATGATACACTCAGAATGCTAGGAGCATAAGGTAACTTCTTTAATCTGATGTTTCATTCATACAAATATGCAGCCAATATTATACTCAGTGGTGAAAACCTACCGTTTTCCCACTAAGATCCTGAACAGTGCAAAGTTATCTCTTTCCACCAGTTCTATCCAACATTGTGACTATGCACCAAATTTTGGATGGGTTACATTTACATTGACTTTAACAAAGAGGGCACAGATAATTCCTATTTAAATTACATTGTATATGCATTTAAGTGTAATTTCTGGAAAATTACTGACTAGATCTTTATACAGGTATACAAAATAATTCATGACAAAATAAATTGATAATGATGAATTTAGTCTGTTAAAATTTAGGATTATAAATCAGGAATAGCAACAAATGGAAACTCTAACCAATGAAGATTGCACTTATGCACTTAACACAGAAAGTTCTTCCAGAAAATTGAGGAAATTACAGATCTCTATCCATGTACTTTTGTTGCCAAACATTGTGTGGCTGCCAGCCTTCCTAGGAGAATGCTGAATGAGTGGCCTCAGTAAATTCCAGCCACATGTTAATTCTGGTTTATGAATTCCAATTTTGGTTTCTATCCATAACTCATTTAGTAGATTACTACTGAGTAGCTCTAATTTGTGGTTGAGTGACTATCTGAGAGATAATCTACAAGTATGGAGGAAAGGATTTTCATGTTTGGATCTGTTTAAGACTCATTAGGTGGTCCATAAAGGGACTCACTGCAGGAAATATTGCTCTGGGGAAAGAGATGGAGTGGGAAGGGAGAAATGCTGTATCAGACTACGGGGGGTTTGGGGGGAGGATGTGCAGTTTGGAAACAGAACTGTGCTTTTTCTCAATGCTTTGATTTATTTTAGTCACCATAACTCATTTCTTTTGAATCTAAAATAATGCGTTAAAGGAGGGCATGAGATTATGTTTATCCAAAGGGAAAATGTACTGAAAAGCTGTCAAAGCATTGAGCTTCTAAAAGGAGTGATAACATAGTCCCCAACTTACTTACTAAGAGATTCTGTTGTTGATTGGTCTGGATGCTCTTAGTTGAATCTCCAGCCTTAGGTCAATGTCAGAGACACCAGCAGACTTCTTTACATGCCCTGCAGTGATTCCTTTTGAGCCTCTCTGTTACTACTTTCCTGTATTACACTCTCTGCTCCAATTACATTGGCCTCATTGCTCCTTGAACAGCAAAACACACTCTTGCCTTAGTACCTTTGCACTGGACACCTGGAATGCTCTTCCCTTAGATGTTACCATGGTTCATTCCCTCACTTAACTTCCAGTCTTTTCAAAACTCATTTTTGTAATGAAGTCTGTCATGACTATCTATTTTAATCCTGCAAACTACCCTGCACGCTTTCCCTCTTGCTCCTGAATGCCCTTAACCTGTTTTATTATTTTCTTTTGGATAACACTTCTATCTTCTGACATACTATGTAATTTATGTAATTATTTGCTTATGTTATCTATTGAGACATGAATCTATTGAGTGAGGTTTTGTTTTATTTTTCTTGAAGGACAGGTTTATTAGGAATGGAGAAAAAGAGAGGCCCCTGCATAGTTATAGGAGGGCAGGAGAGCTGCTGCTCCTGTTTTGCAAAGGGAAAATGTTTGTAAAAAGAAACACCTGCAGTCACACGCGGCTCAGGTTTCTAATTAATATTTGGTAGGTCTATTTCCTCTCTGTTTTATAATCCAAAAAAGATAAATATGAACATTTTGAACTTTCCTGATTGGGTACACGTGACATTCTCTTTTATTTAATTTGAACTGTGTAGGGAAAATAGAGTGGCTCAGGCTTTTTTCTGGCCTCCCACCCTAGCTACTATGGCTGGTACCTGAGGTCTTTTTTCCTCCTAGGTTGTGTTATGCCCATGGTTGCCGGGGTGCTGAGAGGAGTAGGCACAAGGCCCACATGCCTGTGATTATGGATACCTGGGCCCAGAGAGCACAGGCACACACAAATGTAAACGCAGACCCCTGGACCTCGAAGCTCTGGTGTTCATGGCTGCGTCACTCTGAGGCTAGGGGCCTCAGTTCCTTGTGCCCTGCCTGCTGGCCTGTTCCCTGATTCAGCATGAAAGGCCTGTTGGAAATACTGAAAGCTTCAAAATTCTCTTTTCATTTGGGTGCATCAACAATGAATCTAGCGAATCTACCTGGCCTGGGTCATTGCTCAACAAACTGCTTAAAAAACATAATAACATTTTTCAAGACTTTTTTCATTAGAATTGTTTACAGTCAATTCTGACTAGTTGGTTCTTAGGCTTGAAAACTCACTCTTCTTTTTTTTTTTATAAATATATATTTTTATTGTTATTTATGTCTTTTACATTTTGTATTCCCCTTGGGTAGCCCACCACCAATTCACCCGTGATCCATCTTCATGGTCCCTTGTGTTCTTTTCTATTCCATTTTGTGCCCTTTTCCTTCCCTCCCTCCGCCTCCCCCCCCCCCCCCCCCCCCCCCG
>PVIJ01025416.1:0-10708 GCA_004024925.1 Scalopus aquaticus
ATTTATTTTTCCTTTCTCAGAGGAATTGGGTAGTTTTCAAGTTTACCTATAGCCTTTGTGTATTATGATCTTCAAGGTCCCTGATCATCTTTTCTCCACTTGGCCTATTCTGCTTCCATGACTTTCTGCAGAATTTTAAAAAATCTGCTCTATTGATATTTTGCATCCTGCAACTAACTTATTTTCTTATTTAAATCTGTAATTTCTAACTTGTGTTTATTAATTGAATTTCTTAAGTCACTCATTTTTGCATTATTTATAACTATTTGTCATTAATTCATTATTTAACATTTGTAACATTAGAAAAGGACATAAGCCTCTATGATTAAAAATTAATGTAGAGTGACCTCTTTTAAAGTGGTTGAGCTATTTGAAAACACAAATTATTAAGGTTATTGGAAAAAAAATATAAAAAACATGTTGATTTGAGTGAAGCATACTTAAAATATAATATTTAAAAATATTAATATATCACAACACTTGAATTTTGATAAATGCTACATAGTTTAAAACATATTAAAATGTATTTAAAATCATTGTAATTACAACTAAGATAGGTAGCAAGATAGCCTTTTAATATGATTACGAATTAGATATATTTCAACAAGTAGAGTCTACAGGACAAAATGTCTGTTTTCTTTGCATTTTACACAAGGTCTAATAAAAAATTCAAGATGGACATTAAATGTTGACTATGATCTCATTTTAATTTTAGTTTTCATGAGCTTCTGAATTATATATCCTCTAATGTCCTTTCCATAACTGAAATTGTCATTTATAATATAGTGTGATATATTCACTTCCTCTCCTAGAGAAATGTAAAACTGATGTTTTTTTTTCCTAAATATAGTTTGTTGAGTGATATAACATACATATAATTAATGTTAGTATTGAGAAAAATACCTTAGATAAATTTGGATGATTTATGTGAAATACTGAATCAAATATTGACAGAGAATATGTTGAGGCAGTCTCTACTATTTTTCTTTTTTAAATTTTATTTGAAAGAGAACTACAAGTGAAATCACATTGTTAGCACATTTTATTTATTTATTTATTGCATAGAGAGAACTGGGGTGTAGGCCAGAGGTGTAGGGATTGAGGGGATTCACCAGAGAGAGAGTGGGGAGAAGAAAAGGTATATTTACTGAAATACACTGCTGAGAGGAGCAGCGGATGAGGAAGGAGAGGTCTGCTGCACTCTATGTGGGGTT
Organism: Scalopus aquaticus; assembly: GCA_004024925.1. Classification (NCBI taxonomy): domain Eukaryota; kingdom Metazoa; phylum Chordata; class Mammalia; order Eulipotyphla; family Talpidae; genus Scalopus; species Scalopus aquaticus. The sequence continues at coordinate 1,215 of PVIJ01025416.1, forward strand.
AGTTCCCTGGCTGGGGATCTAACTGACTGTGGCAGTAATAGTGCTGAGACTTAACCCCTAAGTCACCAGAGAGGTACCACATATTAGTTTTTCTTCCTTGACACATATTGTATGTCTTTCAGTGATGAAAGTTGTTATTAGCATAGCTAGAAAACTTCAAATGGATCACAAATAAATACTATTAATTAAGCTTCAACTATCTAAATGTGCATAGTGGTAATGTCAGAGAGAACAAAAAAAGCATGTTTAGGTGTTTTAAATAATAAATTACATTTCTCTAACTCGCTTAGGTCACTTAATTACCTTAAATATTCTAAAACAATAATTTGAAAGATATTTGGCAATAAAGGGGCCACACCAATTTAAAGTGAAAAAATGCCAATCACACATGGCATGGTTCATTGTCAAATAACTGACAAGTAAGAGCTCCTTTAAGATTTTAGGTTGAGAAATAATGCTAGCTTTTTTATAAGTGAGTAGTTTGGATGAACCTAAATAGTGGACTAGATATATAAAAAGACTGAAAAGCCTTAGAAGTAGGATAAAAAAAAATAATAATTGGATTCGGGACTCCCCGGTGGCGCAGCGGTTGGGCGCTGCGCTGTGGAGCTGTTGGCTGAGGGCGATGCTGGTTCGACGCCCAGCTGGGGAGAATCCCACATGGTGCGGCAGACCTCTCCTGCCTGGCCCGCTGCTCCCCTCAGCAGTGTATCTCTGATCTGCCTGTTCTGCTCCCCACTCTGTCTCTGGTGAACCCTCTCGCCGCCCCATGCCTCTGGCCTGTACCTCAGCTTGTATACATAAATAAATAAAAATTCTTTAAAAAAAATCACTGGATTCAGTGAAAATGATAGTGTCACAGAGAAATGTTTTGGGTAGAAGACGAGGACATAGACAGCAGATACCAAGAGTTTGAAACACATAGCCATGGAAAATAGATATAAACCAGTCATAAGGTAGGTGGTGGAAACCCTATGAGGCAAAAGTCACTTTGTTTATTTCCCCCCAAACCAGCAAAAATGATATATGCATATAGTAGTTCAAATATATAAATTTCGTCCATTATATATCATGTAAAACATTATTAAAATTGAACTCAATATTCCATCAACTTATACAAGCTTTCTGAACTGCAGTTCTTTCCAATAAGTTTGTAAAAATTTTTCAGAAAGAAAACCTAAATTATTTTGCAGAAATTTTACTGATTTGACAATTATTGCATAACTACATAATTTTGAGAATGTAACCTCCACACCTGCTCCAATCACACTCCAACAAAACTCCAGTGCCTATTCTTATACCATTATCCCCTCAATAGCCCCTCTGGTAGTTAATATATTTTTTCAGAGTTTAAGAAATATTTTTGTTCTGTTTTGTCAGATTATTTCTTTTGGTAATTTTCTGCAAATGAGTAAATCCATCGACATGGATGGAATTAGAAGGGTTAGAAGGGATCATACTCAGTGAAATAAGCCAGAAAGAAAGAAAAATACCAAATGGTTTCACTTGTAACAGGGATATAAGGAAACCAAATAGGAGAGAGACACTCAGCAGGTATGGCGGGGGGCAGTGGGAAGGGAGGATAAGGGCACAAAATGGAGTAGAAAAGAACACAAGGGACCACGAGATGGATCACGGGTGAATTGGTGGTGGATTACCCAAGGGGAATACAAAATGTAAAAGACATAAATAACAATAATAAAAAAAAAAGAGTGAAGGACATACACTGGAATAATATTAAACTCTTCAGTAGATAGTACTGGGAAAACTGGATACCTGCAAGAAAAAACATAAAACTAGGCCAATATCTCACACCACACACAAATTTCATTCAAAATGGATCAAAGATGTGTATGTAAGGCCTGAAGCCATAAAACACAAACAAGGAGACATAGGCAAAACATTTCATTACATAAGGGTCAGTGATATGTTTAAGTATTTGAATCCAACAGCAATGAAAGAAAGACTATAAATAATTGGGTCCACATCAAACTAAAACACTTCCATACAGTGAAAGAAACTATATTTAAAATGAAAAGGCACTTTACTGAATGAGAGAAATATTTGCAGACCATATATCTAAGATTCTGATAGTGATCATCTATAAAGAACTCATACATTTCAAAAAAGAAGACAAATAACCCAGTCAAAAAATAAGCACAAGAACTAAACAAACACTTCTCCAAAGAAGACATGCAGATGACAATAGACATAAGAAAAAATATTCAAAATCACTTATTATTAGGGAAATGCAAATCAAGACCAAAATGATATAACACCTCAAACCTGTGAGAATGAACCTGTGAGTATCAAAAAGGTCAGAAACAACAACTGCTGGATAGTGTGGGTAAAACATGGGAACTATTTTGCAGCTGGCAAGAATGCAGACTAGTCTAGCTCTTATGGAAAGAAGTAAGGAGGTGTCTCAAAAGATTAAAAATAGATCTTCTGTAATGCCCAGTATAATTCCACTACCAGGCATCTACTAAAAAAAAAAAAAAAAAATTCAAAAGAAGACTTTAACTCGTATGTTTATTGCAGCACTATTTAATATAGTCACATTATGAAAACAACCTAAGTTCTTAAAACAGATGAGTAGATCAAGCAGATGTGGCATATATACACAATGGACTATTACTCAATAATAATAAAAAAAAGATAACCTCATATGATTTTCTGCATCACGGATGGAGCTGGAGGAAAAGTGTTAAGTGACAAAGAAGTAGAAATAAAATACTGGATGGTGTCAGTAATATGTAGGATATATAAAATCCATATTAGGGGTCAGATAAAGACAAGCTTAAAAATTAAGTCTGGATTTGATTATAAACCTGAAAGATCCAGAGGGAGTAGCATTGGAGGAGTGGTAAGAACACAGAAAAGAAAGCACAATGGCCTATGATGGTGGAGTATGAGTGATTTGATTGTGGGTGCACTGTGGAATTATACTTTATGAGTGAGATTCTTATGTTACTTCAACTTAAAGAAATAAATAAATGAAATTTATAAGAAAATAAATGAAAATAAAGGATGCTTAATTTTCATGATCATACAAAATCAAAGCATTCTACCAAATTAAAGTCCAAATCAAAGTTGGTAAAATATGAAGATGCAAAAATGTGACCCTCAGTGCCAAGTCTTTATGTCTCTAGTTATTTGTTAATATGTTTATCATCAATAAATTGAGGAATTTGGGCCTCCCTGGTGGTGCAACAGGTTAAGCGTAGCACTGTGAAGCTATCCAGAGCCTTTGCAGCACGAGTTTGATACCTGGTCAGGGAGATTCACACATGGTGCAGCAGACCTCTCCTGTCTCTCCTGCTGCTCCCCTCAGCAGTGTGTTTCTGCTGCTCTGCCTGTCCTGCTCCCCACTTTGTCTCTGGTGAATCCTCTCACCACCCCACACCTCTGGCCTACATCCCAGCTTGTATGCATAAATAAATCAATCTTTTAAAAAAATAATTTGAGGATATTTTTTACACATTTTCGTTTTCTGATTTCAAAGAGAAACTGAAAAACATTATGCACATTTATAGTCTACATTATAACATTTAACAAACTATATTTAAGTCAAGTGTAAATATGCAAACAGTAATCAAGTTCAGAATGAAAAAAAGACACTAAATACAGAATTCACATTTCCCATCCTCACTTGGTTTATTCTCCCCCAAAATCCTTCAATTTACCAATATTTCCATCCCCTTCAGTCTATTATGAATGCTATTTGTTGTATTAACATGTATTTAACCCACAACATACTATTTGATTCATTTCATTTTACTGAAAATTGTTTCATTCTGTAGGTAATATTATTTTAACATAAGAGTAGTGTCATATTTTCAGAGATATCTGTCAGTTCCCAAATAAGAAATAAATCATAAGAGAATACATAATTTTTAAAAGGTCACAATAGACATTGGTTAGTGAATAAATTACTTAAGATAAAAAAGATATTCATAGATAATGATAGTTTATATTTGTAGAGTGCTTCAGTGTTTACCAAGCACTTTCACATATATCCTCTCCATTTAATCTTCACTATACCACTCAGTGCTAAATTAGATTTGTGTAAGAACAAGCTGATATACAGAAAATCTGGCAAATTAATTTTATTATTGGCACCATGTTTTATATCACAAAAATTTTAAGGTGAAAGTTAAAATGATTTGCTGAAATCTCAATTGTAAATGACAAGGTTGAGATTTCAAGCATTGTTTTCAGACTTCAGATCATTGCTTGAGTGTGATGATGTATATTGGTTTGTTTGCTTTGAATCAATCACATCCCATAGACTGCCAGCCCCACCCCAGATTGGTGAATTTGGAACCCCATCCGGGGGGATCTAGAAAGGCCAGAGATGTGGGAACCTTCTGTGGGTTCTGTGAACCCTCGCCCAAACCAGAGGAAATATCAACATTTTCTGTGAGGCTCTAAAGAAACCCCAGGACTGACAGGACCCCAGACTCTCATGAGAAATGGAGCCAGAACAGCCAGAGAACTTGCAACCTTTTGTGAGAAACTGTTGGCTCCTGCCCAGAGCAGCAGGGGTCTTGTACTGTCCATGTGACCCTTCCAACACCACCAACACACCAGTGAGACTCTGGGCCCCCACCAGGGAGGGACCCAGAGTCAACAGAAAACTTACAGACTGGCATGGGATCCTGCCTGCCTCCCACCAGACCAACAGAAGTCTCACAACTTCTGTAAGACCTACCTAGTGCCCAAGCCAACCAGTGAGGCTCCGGGTCTGTGTTGGGGATGGTGCCAGAGTAACCAGAGGCTTCAAAAGACCCTGGCAGCCCCCACCCAGACCAGCAGAGATCTCACACTTTCACAGGACAATGCCAGTGCTTGCATGGGCCTACAAAGTAATTGTAAGTTGTCAAAAGATCTGTACTGGTCACAAAAACTGTTTCGAATGCAGATCCACATTGGGGTGTAAACCAGAGTGGCCAAAGGCCTCATGACCTACTATGACAACCTACCAGGGGTTTGCCTAGATAGGTGAGTCCCCTGATCAGTGAGAGGAGGGGGAGCCATGGCCAGAGGAAGCCCCAAATACAAAAGTTGAGTCCCAAAGCTAGTAATGAGCAGAAGGAAAAACTCAACAAATGACAACATGAGTCCCCAAGTGAATAATACAACACAGAGAGAGATGGAATTCCCAGACCCCAAGTCATAGACATGGAAGCTATATTCTCCCTTACAGATACAGAACTTAGAATTGAAATGATAGGGCTTCCCTTGTGGTGCAAGGGATTAAGTCTCAGCACTATCAAGCTATCAGTAGCCACTGCAGCATGAGTTCAATCCCTGGCCAGGGAGCTAACCTGTGTGGTGCAGCAGACTGCTCCTGTCTGGCCTACTGCTCCCCTCAGCAGTGTATTTCAGTCAATCTGCCTGCTCTGCTCCTCACTCAGTCTCTGGTGAGTCCTCTCAGTCCCCCACACCTCTGGCCTACACTCCAGCTCTGGTATGCATAAATAAATAAAATAAATTAAAACAAAAAAAGAATTGCAGGGGCCTCCCTGGTGGTGCAGGGGTTAAGCGCTGCACTGTGGAGTTGTTGGCAGTGGCCACGCGAGTTCTTTCGATGCCCAGCCGGGGAGATTCCCACATGGCATGGCAGACCCCTCCTGCCTCGCCCACTACTCCCCTTAGCAGTGTTATTTTCATTGATCTGCCTGTTCTGCTCCCCACTCTGACTCTAGCAAACCCTCTTGCCGCTCCATGCCTCTGGTCTGTACCCCAGCTTGTATGCATAAATAAATCTTTAAAAAAAAGAACTGCAATGATAAAGGCATTCAAAGAAATGGAAGAAAACTTGGAAAAACTAACAAATGCTTTTAGAAACAAAATTAGTGAACTCTAATGGAAAATGAAGCCCCCAATGATATAAAAATTTACTTTTAGAATTTCAAAAGACAAATACAAGAGATGAAAAATTCAGGAGGTTAGAATTAGAATAGATTAGGTGGAAAATGAGTCAATGTAACTGAAGATACAAATGTACAAATAATCCAGTAGAGAAGAGAAGAAAGCAATGAAACTTAAATAAATGAAGAAACACTCTGAGAAGTATCCAACTTTATGAGAAAACACAACATAAGAATAATGAAAACACCAGAGGGGAAAGAGAGAGAGAAAGAAACAGAAATTGTATTTAATGAAATAATGAGAAGAAAATAGATGTACAAATACAGGGAAACTAAAAGAACCATGACATGCCTAAATGAAACAAGAGCAATAGCAATAGATATCATAAATAAATTCCAGGCCTCCCTGATGGCCCAGGGGTTAAGTCTCAGTGCTATCACTGCTAAGGCCTGAGTTCAATCCAGGCCAGGGAGCTAGCCCACAAATGGTGCAGCAGACCTCCCCTGTCTTGCCTGCTCATTCCCTTAGCAGTGCATTTCAGTAAATCTGCCTGTTCTGGTGAATCCTTTCACCCCCTCTGACCTACACCCTAGTTCTTCTAAACAAATAAATTATTTAAAAAAAAGAAATTTCAAAAAATTAAGGACAAAGAAAACCGAAGCTGGCAAGTGGAGGAAGCATAAAGGTCTGCCTGTCAAGCTAATATCACACTTTTCTAATGAAACACTAAGATCAGGGAGAGAATGGTATGGTATATTCTGAATCCTTAAAAAGAAAAGCTACCAGCCAGAATTCTGTACCCTACAAATCTCTCCTTCAGATATGAGGGAAGGATAAAGGCTTTTTCAGACATAAAGGAACTCAAGGAGTTTGCAATCACTAAACCACCCCCCCCCAAGAAATTTTGAAAGGAACTTACACAATGAAATCTAAAAGACAAATAAGGACAAAGAACTAAATAAGGAAATAGATTGACTAATAAAAATTAAGAATGAAATGGCAGCAACAAACTATCACATATCAATAATCACTTTAAATGTAAATGACCCAAACTCACCAATTAAAGGTACAGAGTATCTAGCTGGATAAGGAAACACAATCCAACCTTTTGCTCTCGAGGAGACATAACTAGACTAGAAAGTTTAACATAGGCTCAAAGTAATGTGTTGGAAAACAATCCTACAAACATGGGGGACTCTAAAGAAGGCAAGGATAGCCATACATATATTAGAACAATAGATTCCCAGTAAAAATGGTAAAAAAATAATGGGACAGGGAGGGACACTATATAATGATAAAGTAAACAATATATAAAGAAGACATAAAGCTCATCAGCTTATTTGCACCAAGTGAAGGTGCATGAAAATACATTAGACAACTACTATCAATCAGAAATCAAACATTGTTAAAAACACTTTGTGGTAGGAGACTTCAACACCCACACACACAAATGGACAGATAAACTAGACAGAAATCAAACAGGTATATAGTAACCTTACACAGAGAATCATATTTCTTGGACCTCATAGACATATATAGGTTGCTGCACCGCCAAAAGCAAAATATATATTTTTCTAAAGCACATATGGCACATTCTCTGGAATAGGACACACAATAAATCTTAATAATTTTATAAAGATTGAAATAATACCCCAAATCTTTTCAGACAGTAAAGTTATCAAACTAGTAATCACCTTTCAGAAGAAAGCAAGGGAATATTTTAATACATGGATACTGAGTAAGTACCACTAAAAGACCACTGGGTTAGTGAGGAAATTAAAGAAATTTAAAAATACCTCAAGATAAATGAAAATGAGCACACACCATCCAAAATGTATAGGGCATACCAAAATATGCATTAAGAGAGAAGTATATAGCAATACAGTCCTACATCAAGAAAAAAGAAAGAGCTCAAATAAACAATCTATTCTCTCTCCACTTGAAAAACTCCAAAAAGAAGAACAAAAAAATACTAATAGAGGGAGCAAATTAGTAAAATTTTAAGAAGAGAATGAAATACAAATTAAATATGCTATCCAAATATCCATGAAGCCAAAAGACAGTTATTTTAAAAACAATAAGCAAAATTGAAAAACCTCTAGAAAGGATGGCCGAGAAAATAAGGGCAGAATCTCAAATTAATAGAATAAAAAATGAGAGAGGAGAAATCACAACAGATACTGCAGAAATTCAGAGGGTAAATAGAGATAACTTTGAAAATCTATATGCTAACAAATTCTATAACTTTGAAGAGGCGGAGAAATTCTTAAAATTATACAATTATCAGAGATTCTACAGGAAAGAGATAGAAATCCTTAACAAACCAATCATAATCAAGGAAACTGAAGCTCTCCTCAAAACAAGAGGTCAGGACCAGGTGGCTACACAAATGAATTCTACCAAACCTTCAAAGATGAACTAACACATATTTTATTAAAAATCTTTCAAAAAATTGAGAGAAGGAATATTTCCAAGTACTTTTATGAGGTCAACAGCACTCTAATACCAGCAGCAAACAAATACAACACACAAAAAGAAAACTACAGAACAATCTCCCTAATGAACAGACACAAAAATCCTGAATAAAGCCAAATTTAGTAATATATTAAAAGGATCATATACCACGACAAAACAGGACTCATAGCAGAAACACAAGGATAGTTCAACATCCAAAAATCAATCAACATAATTCACATCAATAAAAAAGTGGTAAAACATGATCACATCAGTATATATTGACAAAACATCCATTTCTGGAAAACCATCAGAAAACTGGGGATAACTGGAACATAGCTTGACATAATAAAAACAATTTACAAGACAAGGATTCCACTCTCATTATTGCTGTTCAACATAATATTGGAAATTCTAGGTAGAGAAATTGGACAAGAGAAATATATAAAAGGACTCTAAACTGAGAAAGTAGAAATGGATCTATTATTATTTTCTGAGGACATGATAATATACACAGAGAACACTCAAGATTCTATGGAAAAACTAACTGAAATATTTAATCAGTTTAGCAAAGCGGCAGGGTATAAAATCAGCCCATATAAATCAGTCCCCTTCCTGAACACAATGAGATAGGAGAGGACAAAATTGAGAAATCGGTCCCATTTACAATTACACCAAAAATAATTAAATAGATAGATAAATAGATAAATAAGTGAATAAATACCTAGGGGTAAATCTAATAAATGAGGTAAAAAGCAATTATACATAGATTCAATGCAATCCCAATTAAAATGCCAATGGCATATTTCAAAGAACTGGAAAAAACACTATTGAAATTCACATGGGTCACAACAGACCCTGAATAGCAAAAACTATCTTTACGAAGAAAGAAAATGGAGGCATCCACTTCCAGATCTCTAACTCTTATGAAACCACAATATTTGAAACAATATGGTACTGAAACCTTCCATACGACCCAGCAATCCCACTTTTGGGAATTTACCCAAAGGATACAAAAACACTAATCCAAAAGGATACATGCACCCGTATGTTCATTGCAGCACTGTTCACAATAGCAAAGGTATGGAAGCAACCCAGATGTCCAAAAATAGATGATTGGATCCAGAAGATGTGGTACATATACACAATGGAGTACTATTCAG
>PVIJ01025417.1:0-10702 GCA_004024925.1 Scalopus aquaticus
TCTTCCTCTCTCCTCTCCCCCCTTCCCTTTCTGCCCCCTGGTCCTTTCCCCTCGGGTCCCGCCCCCGGGAACACCGTGTGTCCAAAGCTGTTGACTAACCCACTGCGTCTGTATCTGAATGCTGTCTCCAGGTCAGAGCCGGGGCTTCGCCTTCGTCGAGTTTAGTCACTTGCAGGACGCTACACGATGGATGGAAGCCAATCAGGTTGCTTTGCCGCACTTGAACCCCCCCCCAAAACAAATACTACTTTGTAATCGAGCGCTCCCCATCGCCTGATTCTTATGGACACAGTTCCCTGCCCTGTGTCCCACCCCTACCCCTCTCTCTCCCCTTGCTGACCCTCACTATCTCCTCTTCCCATCTCTCGCTACCTACTGGGCTTCCCGCTACCCACTGGGCTTACGTCAAGAACCCACACTCACCACCTGCCCCTTCCTGCCACTAGGCACCAGCTCTGCCCCTCCACCTCTCCCTGCTGAACTTTCCGAGAAAGGGCTGCCAGAGAGGGTGGGCTGTTCTTCTAGGTTCCCACTCCCAGGGGGCCGCGCTGCTCTGGGTCTAGCCAGAACCAGGACTTCGGGCACCACTGGATATCCAGCCACTGGGCACGTTAGCCGTTGGTACATTAACTAGCAAGTCCCTTTTCACCAGCTCCCTGCATGTGAGTTTGACCCTTCGGTTTATGTGAGAGAGGCCAGCACTGGTCTGTTGCTCTAAGTACCGGTCAAGTGTGGTGGTTTCGTTCACCTGGACTTAACTTCTGTTGCCCCCCACCTCCCCTGCTCCCACCCCCACAGGAATCACTGCTCCCTCTCTCCTGCTCCACAGGGGGCAGCCCTGCCTTCTCAGCAAGGAGCCACTCAGGGAAGGGAAGGGAGCCTGCTCCCTCAGCCCGGCTTGCTGGTGTGGTTGGGGCACTGACGGAGAGCCTGGGGGGCAGGGGCAGATGTGGCTGGAAGGGGGCTCAGCAGGGGTGGCCCTGAGGCCATCTCCGCCCGTTCCTAGGCAGTGGGCCCAGGACCCAGCCAGCCACGGAAGACAGCCTCCCAGCAGGAACTTCCAGCTTTTCCATATGGCTCTTTCTTCTTCCCCTTCTCCAGCACTAGCGCTCGTGCGCTCTGCTCTCTCTCTCTCTCTCTCCCCTCCTCTCCCTCCCCACCCTTCCCCTCTCACCCCCAAGTGTAGCCTGTGTAGTGCTGGCCCTGGGTGTGGCCTGGCAGTGACAGGGCTGAGTGGGGGGATTTCTCCCGCTGTCCGGCAAGCGTTGGCCAGCCGAGCACTGTGTGCCTGGTGGCGTGTGTTCACGTGTGCGTGTGCGTGCCCGGAAGGGCAGCAAACAGCTGTGCCCAAGGGCTGTGGCGCCTTCCCTCCCTCCTTCCCTTCCTTCTTCCCTCGTCCGTTCTCCGACCTCCCTCCGCTCCCTGTCCCTCATCCATCCAGCTGAAGGGCTCGCTCACTCTCTTCTCCTGTGCTGAGACGGTGCGTGGGGCACTGCTGCCTGGGCCTCACTGCAGTCTGCTTTTTCCCGCAGCACTCCCTCAACATCCTGGGCCAGAAGGTGTCCATGCACTACAGTGACCCCAAGCCCAAGATCAATGAGGACTGGCTGTGTAACAAGGTACAGGGGTGGTGGGCAGCAGTTGCCGTGGATAGAGGCACCAACCGCTCTGGTGGCAGCATCTGTTTCTGGGTCCTCTGAGGTGGCCTGGGCATTGAGGACCGGCTCAGCTCAAGTAGCCTCTATTCCTTGCCACCACCACCCCCGCTCAGTGTGTACTGAGCTTCACGTGGTACCAGGCTCTGCCCTTGTGAAGAAGTGTCTTGCCCAAAGTTCCAGGGGAAGCTTCGACAAATACTTACCTAAATGACTGGTGACCGTGGAGACAGCGTGGGTGTGAAATGTGGGCTTCAAGCGGTTCTTGTCCCAGGACCGTCCGCCTGTGTCTGTGCGGGTGTTTCAGCAGCCCGGTCCCTTTCAAATGCAGCTCTCTTTCCACCTGTGTCTAGGCAGGCACTGTCTTCTCCCTTTTCCCTTTTTTCCCCTAATAAACCTGCCCTTCTAAACGCAAAAAAAAAGAATGAATATACATAAACCTATTTCTGTATATGTTGACTTCCAAGCCAGTCGGCTACAAGACTCCCAGATCTGCCTTGATTTTGGTCAAGCTTCTGAAGTTCTCTTTAGCTGTCTGTCCCCATCTCTGAAACTTGACTACTAATGACATCTCTCCCCAGGAGGGCTGGGAGGATTAAAATGTGTTGACGAGAGGGTGACACTCTGAACAACACCTGACCCAAAGTTGGTGAAGTCAGCTGTGATCCCAAAGGAGGATAGGGCTGGGTGTTCTGAGCACCTGTGTCAGGTGACCCGACCACCCTGACAAAGCCATGTCCACCTGAGACTGAGGGAACAAGGTTTTACAGTTGTGTTTCTTAAGAGGAAGCTGAGGCTCGGAGAGGTAGAACCCCGGGGGAGACTTGAGCCATGACTTTCAGCTGGTCATCGGGGCAGGTCTCCCCAGGAGCTGGCTTCGTAAGCAGCCCTGAGGCAGCCTCGTGACTCCACAGCCCCCTCACTCAGCTGGCTGCCAACCCTGACGCCAAGGGGAGGGCTGAGAGCTTGCAGAGGTTCTGTCCCGCTTCCCAAGAAGAACTCGGCCTAGGCAGTGCCATCACACCTGTCTGTCACAAAAACAGTCAGGCTGGAGGGCAGGTGTCCAATGTCTGTAGCGAGTTTGGCATAAAGTGACAGTGGAACTGCATCCTGCCTGCATTTTCATATGCTCCTGGAGACCAGGGAATTCTCTTCCTTCCTTTTACCTCCCACATCTTGGTCTTTAGGTATTGTCACTTCCATCACAGAAATGCCACCTTTCCTCCCTTACCATTCCTGCTGCTCAGGCCAGCCCTTACCCCCTCAGCTAAGCAATCACTGGATCCCTCTCTGGTATGTTGACCTCTTGCCTCTTGATCCTGCCCTCCATCTGTGACATTCCTCGGCACCGACACTGACCGTGTCCTCCTCTGCTGCTTAAAACCTCTACTGCTCTGAGCCTGAGCGTGATGATCCTCCAGCGGCGTCTTCCCTGCCCAGCCTCAGCTTTTGCCTCTCTGCTCAGCCCTTCCACACCAGCTACTGGCAATCTCTTGTTCCCTTCCCAGCCAGACCAGACTGCCGGGCCTCCCAGATCCCCGCACTGCTGACTGTCCCCAGCCAAGTGAGCCGAGCCCTTCTTGGCTCTTTCTCCCCCCCAAGCCTCCGTTGGTCACCACCCCACAGACTGACCTGTTCTCACTGCTGCATCTGCTCCGCATTGTCAGGCCATGAGGGCAGAGGCCATGTCCTGGGCATGCGGGGCAGGGCCTGGCATAGGCGCAGGGCTCAGAGAGAGATGTGGAAGAAGGGGTGTTTTCTCAGGAGGCTGGTATACTCGGCAGAATCTCAAGAGCTGTAGGTTCCAACTTAGCCCTCAAAAGGAAGGATGGGTAGGGAACTACTGTGAGTAGCCACACAGGGGCTAGTAGCTTCTGGGGATAGAAGCATTGGTTTCTGAAGAGAAGCACTTTCTGGAAAGAAGAACCTACTAAAGAGATGTGGGCTTAGCAGTCCTGACAGTTGGTACTTCAGGGGAGTAAGGAAAGGGGCATGGGGTGGGGGTGGAGGTAGGGAGAAGTTGGCACTGAGGACAATGTTGAAACGGTATAAAGGGAAGATTCATAGTACTGAGGATGACAGCCAGGACCCCAGAGCCCCTGACCCTGAGACCTTCCTACACCTGGGGCATTGTGGGGTTCCTGAGGGATCTTTGGATCCAGGTTTGGAGGGTGCAATAGAGAGCCCCCACCCACCCCACCCCCTGACGGCCTGGCCTGTGCCTCACAGTGTGGAGTCCAGAACTTCAAACGCCGTGAGAAGTGCTTCAAATGTGGTGTGCCCAAGTCAGGTGAGGCCCTCCTACCTCTCCCCTCCCTGGGATGCTGGTGGGAGTAGGGAGAAGGGTGAGGGGCTAGTGCTCAGGGAGGAGGGTGACCAGCCTTGGAGCCTTCTCCCTTTGTCATCAGATTATTTCTGTTACCTCTGACAGAGGCGGAGCAGAAACTGCCCCTGGGGACAAGGCTGGATCAGCAGACGCTGCCACTGAGTGGACGAGAGCTCAGCCAAGGCCTGCTTCCCCTGCCTCAGCCCTATCAGGCCCAGGGAGTGCTGGCCTCCCAAGCCTTGTCCCAGGGCTCAGAGCCAAGCTCGGAGAATGCCAACGACAGTGAGTCGATTGTTCCTTCCTTCCTCCCTGTCCTAGGGTGTCTGGGCTGGACTTTCTAAGGCCAGAGAGATGGTGGTGAACAGGACTTAGTCCTCCCAGGGGTCTGCGCCTGGTGGGGGGACAGACTTGTGATGTAGGGAGAGCAGGGGAGGAGCATCGCCCGACTCGACTTTGGGGATGTGTTGGGAAGGTTCTCGGCAGGTGAGCGACTGAGCTGGGCCTTGGACTGACAAGCAGAGTTAATCCAGGAGGAAGAGGTGAGAGGAAGCAGCAGGTGCAAAGACATGGAGGCCAGAGGAGAGGGAGCAGTGGAGAGCCACCAGAGGGTGGGGCTGGAGCAGAATGTCGGGTGCCCCCTAATGCTGGGCCCCTTCCCACAGCCATCATTTTGCGCAACCTGAACCCACATAGCACCATGGACTCCATCCTGGGGGCCCTGGCACCCTACGCGGTGCTGTCCTCCTCCAATGTACGCGTCATCAAGGACAAGCAAACCCAGCTGAACCGTGGCTTCGCCTTCATCCAGCTCTCCACCATCGTGGTGAGGGCGGCACAGGGGGGGGGCCGGGCAGCTGGGGTCCCGGCCCCCGGGGGAGGGAGGAGGGACCCTGACACCAGCCTCTCACCGCGGCCCCACTCCTGGAAATGGGGCAATGGAGCCGGGGGCCTCCCCGGGCCTGACCCTTTTGCCCCTGCCTCTCCCCCGCAGGAAGCAGCCCAGCTGCTGCAGATCCTGCAGGCCCTACACCCGCCGCTCACCATCGATGGCAAGACCATCAACGTTGAGTTTGCCAAGGGTTCGAAGAGGTCAGAGCCCCACCTGTGCCCTTTCCTGGCACCCCCCCGCCGCCGTCCTCCCACCTCACTCTGTCTCTGGCATCCTCCCCAGGGACATGGCCTCCAACGAGGGCAGCCGCATCAATGCGGCCTCTGTTGCCAGCACTGCCATTGCTGCAGCCCAGTGGGCCATCTCGCAGGTACTCAGACCCCCTCTGCCCCAGCGTCCCGAAACCTGGGCTGCCGCGGCCGGCCCGCACCCCCTCCGCAAACGCAAGGGCTGGCTTGCGGTGTTGGCTTTCCCCAGACCCCGGGCCCTTTCGCAGTGGCTGCCTCAGACTCTGGGGGCTTCGCTGCAGCTCCCTTCCCAGTCACCACCTGTCAGCCATCGTTTTGACACCATTATGGCTGCTTTTCCCTTCTGTTGGGTGATTATTGCATCATACTGAATCGTCACAACTTCTTGAATAAAAAGGAATCTATAAATTGGGAGAAGAAAGTAAAGAAGGGGAAGATAATCTCTTGCGGGGTCTGACACCCAGCACACATGCCGCACGTCTCAGTGTCGCGCTGGGTGTGTGTCGTGTGCGTCTTTGTTCGGTCTTGTTCTCTCTGCTGCCCCGCTCTGCTGTGGATGGCAGCCCTTGAGTTTCACGCGCCCGAGGGCTGCATGCTGTCTGCCAGGCAGACACTATCCTCTTCGGAGGGCAGATGCTTCTTAGCAGGTTCCCCTCCCCCAAACCCCCTCCTCTGCTAATGAGCCCCTCCCACCTGCCCCTCAGGCCTCCCAGGGTGGGGAGGGTGCCTGGGCCACCCCCGAGGAGCCTCCGGTCGACTACAGCTACTACCAACAGGATGAGGGCTATGGCGGCAGCCAGGGCACAGAGTCCTCCCTCTATGCCCATGGCTACCTCAAGGGCGCCAAGGGCCCCGGCATCACTGGAACCAAAGGGGACCCAGGTGGAGCAGGTGAGCCCCAGCATCTCCCTGAGCTCATGGTGGGGGCTGGCAGGCATAGGGTCCTGGGCCCCGCCATTCACAGGCATTCTCCTTCCCCCTCGTCCCTCTGCAGGTCCCGAGGCCTCCCTGGAGTCTGGGGCAGACTCTGTTTCACTGCAGGCTTTCTCCCGCACCCAGCCTGGTGCTGCCCCTGGCATCTACCAGCAGTCAGCAGCCGAGGCGAGTGGCAGCCAGGGCGCGGCTTCCAACAGCCAGGTAAGGGCAGCTCTGGGAGGATTGTGGGGGCAGGAGGGCAGGCAGAGGGGTCCCGAGGGCCTGCGGCCTTGGCAGACACTGAGCCCTGTTCCCCTGTCTGGCTCCATGAGCAGTCATACACCATCATGTCACCTGCTGTGCTCAAATCTGAGCTCCAGAGCCCTACCCATCCCAGCTCTTCCCTGCCGCCGGCCACCAGCCCTACTGCCCAGGAGTCCTACAGCCAGTACCGTGAGTAGCCACAGCTTGCAAGTGGCGGGTGGAGAGAGGTGAGCTTTGCAAAGCGGGGTTGAGAGTGACCTTCCCCACCCCGTTTAACCCCCAGCCGTTCCTGACGTCTCCACCTACCAGTACGACGAGACATCCGGCTACTACTATGACCCCCAGACCGGCCTCTACTATGATCCCAACTCCCAGGTGATAGGGTGGCCCAGGGAGTGGGTGGGAGGGGGGGGCTTGCTGGCACTGCCGTTCCGCTTCTCGAGGTCTTAAGTCCCCTTCGGCCTTCTCCCCCTCAGTATTACTACAACGCTCAGAGCCAGCAGTACCTGTACTGGGATGGGGAAAGGCGGACCTATGTACCTGCTTTGGAGCAGTCGGCTGATGGGCATAAGGAGACGGGGGCCCCCTCGAAGGAGGGCAAAGAGAAGAAGGAGAAGCACAAGACCAAGACGGCCCAACAGGTGAACTCTGGGGGTCCAGCAGTCTCTGGCTGGTTCGTTGTCTTCCCATGACTGCATTTCTGTCATCTGGCCTCAGTGGCCGAGGGAAGGAGATGGAAGGAGTAGATGTAGACAGCAACGGTGCTCAAGAGAGACCAGACTCCTTGTGTAGCTCTGCTCTTTGCTACGTGATCTGGAGCCAGGGAAGTCTCGGTAGCTGGCAGGGTTGCCCACCTCCCTGAGGAGGCCAGTGCCATCTAAGTGAACCCAGTCAGCTTTCCTGTCCCCCAGCAGGACGACTCCTGCTGCCGGTGGAAGTATGAGCTGGCTCGGGCATGCCTGAAGCCAGGCTCGTCCTGCCTGGGGCAGCAGATGGGCTAGGCGTGCATATTCCTTTGGCTGGGCCCGGAACCCCGTTCATGGGGGTGGGGGGGCGTGGGTGTGTGTGTGTGTGTGTGTGTGTGTGTGTGTGTGTGTGTGTGTGTGTGTGTGTTTCTCCATTAACTCAAGCCTGTGGGGGCAAGGGTGGGCAGGTGGTGTTTTGTGGTACTGGGCAATTACAGGGAGCATCAGTGTCTGTCTGTGGAGGAACAGTATGACAGGCCGAGAAGCAAAAACTAAGTCCTGGTAAATTCTGAAACTGGTGTTATGTTTGGGGAAGGCGGGATATAGAATGTGAAATGGGGAATAAGACCATACATGTAAACTTAAAATATACCCAGAGAAAACCGTCCTGTGCGTTTTAAAATATAAAAATGAAATTCCAGCGTACATCATTATGTTCGGGTGTCTGTCACAATGGGGGCACAAGCTGGAGAGGGACTTGATGAGGAACGGCAGTGACAGTGTGACCTACAAGTGGGAACTTCCGCTGCCACCTCTCTGACTGTCTGCTTGGATCTGTAGGCGTAGGAGGGCGGGGAGTGCAGTTGGAGGGCTCCTGCGGCCCTCACCCCAACCCTTACCCATAGATTGCCAAGGACATGGAACGCTGGGCCCGCAGCCTCAACAAGCAAAAGGAAAACTTTAAAAACAGCTTCCAGCCCATCAGTTCCCTGCGCGACGACGAAAGGCGGGAGTCGGCCACTGCAGATGCCGGCTACGCCATCCTTGAGAAAAAGG
This sequence comes from Scalopus aquaticus, assembly GCA_004024925.1. Classification (NCBI taxonomy): domain Eukaryota; kingdom Metazoa; phylum Chordata; class Mammalia; order Eulipotyphla; family Talpidae; genus Scalopus; species Scalopus aquaticus. The sequence continues at coordinate 8,040 of PVIJ01025417.1, forward strand.
TGTGTTGTGGCCACTCACCCGCATCTTCTCCCGCCAATCTCGTCATCCTTCCAGTCCCTCTGGGGCCCCTGAATTTCTGTGTCCCTCTTTCCCAGGGCGCTTTAGCTGAGAGACAGCACACCAGCATGGACCTTCCGAAACTGGCCAGCGACGACCGCCCAGTGAGTGTCCGGGGCAGGACAGGGTGGGGTGCACGGAGCTTACCGGGCCTGACCTTCCACGCTCCCTCTTTACAGAGCCCACCACGGGGACTGGTGGCGGCCTACAGTGGGGAGAGTGACAGCGAGGAGGAGCAGGAGCGCGGGGGCCCTGAGCGGGAGGAGAAGCTCACTGACTGGCAGAAGCTGGCCTGTCTGCTCTGCCGACGCCAGTTTCCCAGCAAGGAGGCACTTATCCGGCACCAGCAGCTCTCTGGGCTCCACAAGGTGACCGAGGGAGACTTGGCAGGGAACCCCGGCCCCCGGCCCACAGCCCCGGCCCAGCCACTTCACTCCTCCTATCCCCCCTGCAGCAAAACCTTGAGATTCACAGGCGAGCCCACCTGTCAGAAAACGAGCTCGAAGCACTTGAGAAGAATGACATGGAGGTGAGGCGTGGCCCGCGGCCAGGCTCCTTCCCCTCTGTTCCTTAGCGGGTCCCCACCCCTCAGGCAGCTGACTCAAGCGCCTGTCTGTGTGTCGCCGGCTGCCCTCGGGCTTCTTGCGCCCTCTCCCTGGGAGGCTTCTTCCCAGTTACTCCCTGCTGGCTGCCCGCTAGAGCTCAGATGTTGGCCAGATCCAGCTTGCCGTTGGGGTACCCGCCTACACCCGTGCTTCCTGCAGATAGTGCCTAGCTACCCCTTGCCCCCCAACACTTGCACACAAACTTTCAGCAAATGAAGTACCGGGACCGCGCTGCTGAACGCAGGGAGAAGTACGGCATCCCGGAGCCCCCGGAGCCCAAGAGGAGGAAGTACGGCGGCATGTCCGCGGCCTCCGTGTGAGTGACAGGGCCGGGGCGGGCCCGGGGCTGGCCGGACGGGCACTCATACCGCATCGCTGCCCGCTGTAGGGACTTCGAGCAGCCTACGCGGGATGGCCTGGGCAGTGACAACATTGGCAGTCGCATGCTCCAGGCCATGGGCTGGAAGGAGGGCAGTGGCCTGGGCCGCAAAAAGCAGGGCATCGTGACTCCCATCGAGGTGAGTCTCCTGGGATCCCATCCCTGTCTTCGGGTCCTCCCCCAGCGCCCGGCCAACCTGACGGCACGCCTCCCTTGCACAGGCCCAGACGCGGGTGCGGGGCTCTGGCCTGGGTGCCCGAGGCAGCTCCTACGGGGTCACTGCAACTGAGTCCTACAAGGAGACGCTGCACAAGACAATGGTGACCCGCTTCAATGAGGCCCAGTGAGCAGCTTCAAGAGCTACTTCTACATGACAGGGGTTCAGCCCAGGGCAAGGGAGGATGAAGTGTGGGTGGTCTGAGTGGGGCCCTGTGCCTGTCTTCCAGCACACTCCCCAGCCAGAGAGGCCCTGACCAAGTTAAACTTTGAGTTGGTGACTTTTCTTAGAAAACTGGGCTGGGATCGTGTTCTTCTTTTTGTAATAAAAGATGAAAAGTCTGCAGTTTGCACGTCTCTCTACCAGGCCCAACATGGTTTGTGGCCCACACAGACATGGGCATAAGCACACATGAACAGGGGCTTCATCAGGCTGAGGTGGGCGACAGTGGTGGTATTCGCAGTGTTGGGTGCATTCTGGCTATCAGCTCCAGGAGGAGGGCAGAACATGGGATTCTGGCTTATGCCCCAACATGCATGATCCTGGTCACGGCCCCTTACCACGGTCAAATCCAGCAGATTGGGCTTTCCCAGAAAATGGAGTGCCCAGCGCACCATCAGGCTTGAAGTATCCCTGGGTCAGAGCCAGAACTAGGGGACACCCCCCTCCTGCCCTTGCTGCTGACAGCTGCACTTGCTATGCAGTCCCAAGGCTGAACCACACTTGGCTCTCCCTGGGTATGGGGATTGTGCCGGAGGGCATCACCGAGTGGACAACAATGAGTGCTCTGGTGCCAGTTAGCCCTATGCTCTCTTCTGATCACCCCAGAGGGGTGAAGTTCGGGTTGCCCATCAAGACCACTTGGGTCCACTCTCATCCCCGGCTTGACTGTTGGCATAGTGCCCCACCCCTCTGGTCACTGCCAACCAGTCTGCCTGCGCTCAGGTGTGCGCACAGCAGAACACAAAGCTGGGGCTGCCCTCTCTGGGCCTCAGGGCTGGGCTGTGAAGTGGTTCCCCAAATACATGCTTGTGAGCAATTGGCACAAAGCCCCTCGCCCATTTGTGTGCATTTTTTTTTAAGATTGATCTATTTATACATGCAGCTGGGGTACAGGCCAGAGGTGTGGAGTGGTGAGAGGCTTCACCAGAGACAGAGTGGGGAGCAGAACAGGCAGATCAGAAATACACTGCTGAGGGGAGCAGCGGGCGAGGCAGGAGAGGTCTGCCGCACCATGTGGGAGTCTCCCCGGCTGGGCATCGAACTCGCATTGTGAGCTGCCGACAGCTCCACAGCACAGTGCTTAACCGCTGCGCCACCGGGGAGGCCCCCATTTGTGTGCACTTTAATGTTGCCCTGCACCAGTTGTTGGAGATAGGGTTAAAAAGAAGGGGGCTCCTAGAGG
>PVIJ01025418.1:0-10699 GCA_004024925.1 Scalopus aquaticus
GCTGTATGGCGATTCCTCAAACTGCTAAACATGGAGCTTCCATACGACCCAGCAATCCCACTTTTGGGAATTTACCCAAAGGATACAAAAACACTAATCCGAAAGGATACATGCACCCGTATGTTCATTGCGGCACTGTTCACAATAGCAAAGGTATGGAAGCAACCCAGATGTCCAAAAATAGATGATTGGATCAAGATGTGATTTTATATTCACATTTGTTCCTGACCAGCACTATCTCTGAAACCTGATCTAAGCATAACCCATGCTTCCTAGTTAAGTGTCTTTCCATGTTTGTAAAGAAGATGGTATCAATCCTGTCCTTGTAGGCACTCACTTTTAAATACCGTTTAAATAAATACATCTAGAATTATCCAACACTTTGTCTTTATTGTCTACTATGCCTACAAAAAATAGTATATTTTATGGAAATATACCGTGAAGTGACATGAAACTGGAGAATCTTTTCTGAAAAATACTTGCTAGAAACATAAAGGATGTAACATAAATAACAGGAAAAAAAAAACAGCATAAGAATTGTATACAGTTGGGAGCCTTTCTATTTGTTCACATTAAAATAGTTGGTAGTATGAAAGCTGACAATGATTATTCAATCAGAGAAAAACTGTCTCTCTTTGGGAAAAAAGAAATGGGTATGTTCCTTCCTCCACTATATTGTCATCACTCAACTTATACAAAGGAAAGATCCTATCTCAAGGTAAATTTTACTCAATATACAACACTGAGTATATTATATTACCCCAAAACAGACGGAACTAACCTCTGGTACTGGAAGTGAAGACCTGGATGGCGCAGTGAGAGGGGAGGAAGGAGGCTTGTGAGGTACAAGTAATGGACATATTGGATGTTCATCCTGGGTGCTGGTTACATGGGATTTCAAGCTATGCACTTGATAGCGTTTGCCTTTTCCGTATATTTGTTATTCTTCAACAAAATGTTCTTTTCAAGTATTAGGAGGTATTAGGTATTAGGAGGGCACAGAAGAGAGACACTAAAGCAAGATGGGTCAGAAGAATGGTCTGGAGAAAACAATGTAGAGTGAGTCTTAAAGAGTGGCGTGAACTGATGGAGTGGGATGGGAAGAAGCGAACTTACAGCAGGAGGCCTGCGGGAAGGTGAGAAGAAAACAAAGCAACAGTGTTGTTGGAAACACCCCAAACCAACAGATGAAGAGGTGACACTAGAGAAGATACAGGGGCCAATTGCAAGGAGCTTTTTACACAGTGTCAAGAACTAAAATATTGTAGGTCAACAGAGTCGAGGAAAGTCTGAATATCTTTAATTTCAAGTACGTTTCTGTGAACTCTACTGAGGATTAATTTAAAGGGGAAGGCATAAGGTGGGAAGGTAGATAACAGAAAGACTCGGGGCTTTTCTAGTATCTTTGTTGAAAACTATGAAAGAAATAAAAAATAAAATTTATTTGTAGGAAAACCTGGCAATATCATTGTTAGAATATGTAATTTCACATTGGTCTTTATTTTCTCTCAAGGACCAGATGAAGAGACTCTCAATTTTTAGTTCGATACACTCATAAGGGTTCTATGGTTTTATTTTTACAATTGTTAGCCAAGGTTTTCATTAATTACACAGTACAAATCCTTTTTTTATTGCACATTTTCATTTTGCTAGGGTTATGATAACAGCACAATACCCTTGAAGGTTGAAAATATATTTCATTCAACTCAGTTGATTTTTGCATACTGATTACTTTATACCCCAGCAGTTAATCATCAAGCTTAGTGTCATTTCAGATTTCTTAATTTATACTTATCTCAAGCTCCAGACACAGGAAAAATGTGAAAGCTGACAATGATTTTAATTTCTAAGACTCTTTCTGTGTGCTACAATCATTACAACTGTGAATGTTCCATTTGACATTGAACTCTTTCACTTACATTTTTCTAATGACTATGTTAAAATCAAAAGGAAAATGTTTTTTTAAAAGAGTGTTCACAATATGTATCATAAAATATTTTATAATATAAAACACAAAGAAATACAAGTAGGCATTATAATATTGTGTGTATGTATAAATATAGAGATATCTATCTACTTATATGTAATTATACAAACTTATATTTCCATAATGTGCACATATATTTACACGTACACACACAGAGAGAGAAAAAGAGATCTTGCCTAAGGATTCCCAAAGTAAGATTTCCATATATAAAGTCCATCTGCAAATCATACTATTGAGCTTTTAATAATATACTTATTTCAAGCAATGGCCTGTGTTCTAACATCAATGAATAACACAACTTTACTTTGAATAAAAGTTATATTTTAACTTTTAAATTTCAATTTTCCTTTTATTTCTCTGATTATCTTTCACATCCTTTTCCTCAAAAATATACCAAGGACTTACAAATGTATATTATGTTCAATATGAGAGTTCTTTTCCTAAAATATCTAAAGAGGTAAAAGTGGTAACTTTACTAAACTTTAATGTAAGAGACATAATATATAACATAAATTAGTCTCTGTGTTCAGAGATGAAAATATTACTACCTGGAAGAAATAAGAAAAACTCCTGAATGTGGTGATCCTTAAGAGAATTTTGAAATTAATAAATGCATTTAGAACTGCTTGTTTGATTACTGGGGGCATCATTTAGAGAAAGAGAAACAGCGAAGTTATGGAGGCAGGAAAATAAGCAGTAGACTAAAGAACATTAAGTAACCTGATGTACTCTAGAGTTGATCAAGAGAAGGAGAGAAGAGACAGGACTGGAAATGTCTGTTAGAACATAATAAATCAAATCCAAGTCCTCGCTTCATATCCCCATCCAAGGAAGGTTCCAAAATCTTTAGATTCATAGACTTTATAAATTTTAATTCAGTGTCTGTGATAGCCAATTAGTTGTCAGTGAGGATATCTGAATATTGAAATGAATTAGATTGTGATGTGTTTAAAAAGAAACTGGCTTTAATTTTAGATTGGAGTGAAATAACATGGAGAAGTACACAAAAGAAAACAATAGACTCATGAAATCTCACAGTAGCTACTTTCAAAAACTATTTGTAAAAACAATCTGATTATACTGTGATTCCATGGTGTCTTCTAAACATATATATAATGAGAGAAATTTTTAGAAATTATGAGAAAGAATTTTGTGATGGCTGACACCAATAGTTGCTTTTTTCAATTTCTATCCTTTGTTTTCTTCTTTCTAATACAAATCTATTTCATATGGCAATTGCTAAACCTAACTTCACAGACACAATTTGATCTAGAGGTCGTCCTCGTCAATTAAATCTGCTAGCTGTGCCTATGTACATTTTTGCTCTCTACATCCTTCTCACACTTAGTCTTGCTTAGTCTTAGAGAAAGTGGACAATGATTTGAATCCTAAATAAAGAGCCATTTTGTGGTCACAGGCACCTGTCAAGACTGACTTAAATATGAAAAATTAAGAGAAGCCAGAACCTTACTGGCATCTTTAAAGAACTCTTGGAAGCAGGTCTAAAATTTCTGCTTTCTGATTTCTTCTCAAGTATGGTTATTAAAAAAAAAAAAAACAAAAACCTCATCTAGTTAAATTATGTTCCTTGCAGCCAAATGCAGCCCCAACTCACACACCCAGACAAAAATACAGGCATTCATAAAGAGAATCTATTTCCTCCCTTGAGATTTTCCTATTAAACTTAGATATACAGATCTCAACTTTGGATCCAGATTTTATGGATAGCTTTTTTCCCCACAAAGAATAGAAAAATCATTTGGAAATTTATTGGCTCTACATTTCTCTTCTACATCTTCATTTTATATACCTGTGGTTATGCAGAATGTTGAATGGTTCAAATGCAGCCACAGGAATCATAGCTCCTACTCAGTTAATATTTCTTTCATTTTATCAGTGAATCAAAGAGTCTAATCATGAGACACAAAGAATATTTATTGTCTTGGAGAAATCTGAGACTGTCTGAAACAGCAGTGCAGAATAGTTTTTTATCTCTGGGTTCATGCTGAATTTTGGGCTAGCATCAATCTGTGAAGGCTGTTCTGAGCAATAGAAGCTCAGTGATTTCTGAGATGTTAGGGAACATCTTCATTATTATCACATTAGTTACATGGTTTATGTGACTGTTTCCAATTTCCCAGCCAGTCACAATCATATAAATCCCAGATTTATTTATAGTAGCTAATCGAAAGAGACTTGCTGAATTCTCGATTTCATAAGTAATGACTCTATCTTTCCTTTGTTAAATCCCAATTATGGGTTTTCTAGAAGCTCCATTTACTAGAGGATTAAGACATTTGACTGATGGCCTCCTTCTTTCTGGGTTTCTCAGAGAAAGAGAAAGATGGTTACAGGCTTCTGATTCTTCCCTTGACCACCACCTACTGACTTTGCTATGATGTCACTCTTCTTTCTATTCCAGGGAAAATTTTAAGTCCTTGCTTCTCAATTCATTTCCACTGTGAGGGTTTAAATTGGGTTTAAATTGATTTTTATGAGAGTGAGAGTCTTACTATGTTAAGTACTACATTTTGTGGGGTTTTTGATCCAGCAATACATGTCTTTACTAAAACATCATAAGCGTACATTATTGATTCCTTTCCCAAACCAAGATCAACAAGACAAAAATCTTAACATGGTATAAGAGATTTTTCAAACAGACTCAACTCTTGGTCTGTTGCAGCCAAATTCCATCATTTTAGACCATAACCACAGCAACCATAACAAACCTGCGATGTCTGAGATATCTCCCTATAGAAAAACCATTTCAATAAGGTAATACCCTGTTGTTTGGTATATAAATTTCTGAAGGCATAAGGAATGTACTACACTTATCACTCCCTATTTCTCCTATGAGTTAGTTATCACTTTCTCTTTGCTTTTCTTCTGTGTTGTCTTTATTAACTGTTATAAAATAGTTTTTAATTTCCTAAAATGTTGATTTTATACTTCCTCCACGCATATCAATGATTCTTTAGACAAAACACATGGTTAGTCTTTGTCTTCCGAACCTTAATTTTTGACTAGCAAAATAAGAAATACTTTAAAACAATCCATAAGCCAGAAAGATATTTAACACCTCTCTATCATCGATTTAAGGTATATAGATACACTACTAGATTTTACTTATTCGCCACAATGTTAACTTGTTTTGCAATTAAAACACCAACTAGTGATGGTGTTTCATTTTCAGTTATATAAAAACAGTTCCAAGTAGTTTAAGTCTCCACAAAGCATGAACTGAGCCAAACTGACCCGTTTTTTCCAAATTCTATACATGACTTTAAAGATTGATCTAGATATCGCTCTCTAGTCTGGAAAAGCACAAGTGGGAAGTTCTGGAGACAGGCCTGGCGGTGGTGAAAGTGATTCGGCTCCACTACCAGCAACCATGAGTTGCCATCCGCATTGTCCAGAAGAAAAAGAAATGATGATCATCCCCGGGACACACTCAAAGCCAGTTTTGAAATTCTCCTTTTTCTGATGTCCCAAATTGCAGTTTCAAACAGATAAATATGAACATCTCCCTGATTTTCTGGCTTCCTGCCTAGACATTTTCTAGGGTGCTAATTACACCCAGTCAATAAGTAAACCTTGGCTGTTACCAGGTTTGGGAAGAGGTGATTTTTTTTTATTTATTATTATTATTTTTTTCTCATTCATTCAGGTGTCTGTTAGAAAAATACAGGCATCTCTTCCTCATTGGCCAAGTGAGATCTTTGTTTTCCCAAGTGAATACAAGCATAGCAAGTTAGCCTCTGCCATGACATATCTCTTTCTTAGCAGGTTAGGGCAATGTTCCTATATTCCTTTTCTGGAAGATCCTTCTTGTTCTCTGTAGTGAAGGATATAGCTTCAGAGGACCCAGTACTAGATATTTTTCATGTCTACAAAGAAAGTCATTCAATGAGAAGGGCCAATGATTCATATTTTTTCTCCTTTGTTTTCTTTTTGTCTTATTTCCTTAGAGTTATATTTTGCTTCCTCTGTTTTTGTATTGGTTTGATTTTATTCACTCTATTCAGAGTACATTATTTCATTTTTGTGCTTTTTAATAAAAATCTTGTGCAAAATGTCCTAGTTCTTTCTCTTAAGAGAGAACATAAAACAATTGCAGAGGGGGTGTATCAACTTCCATCTAATCATGAAGACCAACCTGAATTTATTCACACTAGGCACCTGCTTTCAGAAGAGAGATAATGGGAACTATCAAAGGCTTGAACTATGGAGGAAACAGTGGGGATTTAAAAAAGAAAGGATCAAAAGGAGCCATATTGCTGAAGTTGAAATAAAGACTTGTGAAGATGGTTGCACAAGAAAGAGTTAAAAGCAATTTGAAAGTTCAACTAGGAGTTGATAAAACCACTGGGAAAATCAGAAGAAGGAAATAATTTAGAAACAAATATATGCATTCCTTCTTAGGGATAAGGATGTATATTTAAAGGGAGAGAGAGAGAGAATAATCACACAGGCATTTTAAAAGGTAATTTTCTTTAAGAGCATATTTTCACTTTCAAACACCTTCTGGAACACAAGCTGTCATCAGCAGATACTATTAGTGACTACCCCGGGTAATTTGTTTACACTAAGAATATAACTTTATTTTGCTGTAACTTCCTAAAAATACAGGCACAATGTGCATACATAATCCACGCTTTTGGGTTTCAGTGGAATTTCTCGTCAGCATTTCTGGGCTGACAAAAGCATAGCTCATCCGGGGACAGCCAACCAAGACTCCAGCTCCGCGTGATTAACTGCAGTCCACACACATACTATCTAGTCCAAGGTCTAGTGGCGCCATTGCCCTTAATGAACGTAACAATGGCTAATTCTTCTTTTACCTCTGCCCACCTAAGAAATGTACATGACCTGGTAGAGTACAAGTTAATCAGACAATAGCTTTGACAACCTCCTAGAGGATAAATGGGCTATGGCAAGAAGTAGCAAAGGATGCTCTTACCAGTCCCTCCTGGCAAGCCCCTATCTGCTAAAAGGGAAATGAGAAATTTATATTCAACTGTTAACTCTTAAAGAGTGATAGCAATTTTATGTGCATGTGTGTGGTGGGGGCGTCTAAAGTATCCCAAAATGGATTCACTTTAGTACAAAAACATTGTGTACTATTGTCTACTCATAGGGACATGGTGAATATTCCAGAAACATTAATTTAACACATGGTGACTAGTCAGGAAACAAAAGAGAAAACACTGTACTGAGTTGACTGTTTTTAGCATTTTGATTTTCTAAATCTATAGAGCTATGAATCTCTAAATAACAGGGAAGGTAATAAAGACTCAAGGGAAAAAGAGAAAAAGCAAGAGAGTGTGTGTGTGACGGTAGAGTGAAGGCAATAAGGGAAAGAGTGATAAAAGGAATTAGAGTGAGACAACGTACGTAAGTGGGTTTCTTAAGATCTCTGACTTGTATTTTTGGAACCTGCAACTTTAACTGTACTCAGCGGTGGGAGGCACATTCTTATCTCTGAAGGAGATAATTCTATCCCATAGACATATCTATGCTTTCAAAGAAATTTCCTGTGTGAGAATTTCATTTTGATGCTAGCGTGTGAATATAGCCCTGATACCTCATTAACACCTAGCCACAAATAACCCAAATATTTCAGATAAAAATCAAAATTCCCCATTAAGTTCAACAACATCCATTAGAATATTTAACCTAGGCCAGTCATCAAATAGAACTCATCAGTATGTTTACTTTGGTATATGCAAGAATATTTAGATCAAACATAATTTATAGACCGATTGGTTAAACTTTGAGGCTAAGAATTATCATCCATTTTAATCACACCTCCTAAATAAATGTCAACCCCTCACCTCCCCCCCAAAAGTCCAGATACTTAAATATATTTAAGTACTTTTTCATGCATGACTTCAAAAGCTTTTAGAAGGAACAGTACAAATGCTTTGTTTTTAAATGCACAACCTCATTCCTGTAGCACACTGCAGAACCCTCAAACACTGTGATTTGTGTCAATTTAAATAATATGTGTATTCAGAGTGTAAGTTTGTTATGCTCTACGCAAGGGCCTGCATGAAATGTGCCCAAGTGTAATGACACTAGAGACCTCACATAGATTGAGGAGACCAGTGAAATTATCCAGAAAGATACCCAATGCCATGCAAACAGAACCCTTTCCCTTCTGATTTCAGAACATGTCTGCATTCTGGGCCACAGCTTAATCCAAGACTCCCAGAGACACTTTATCTCCCTTGCCTTTCCACTCCCTCTTAAAAGGGTAGCAGACTCCTTCACTTCAAATTTTGCAACAAACTTGCTAATGTTTCTTCTCCCTCCCGAGCATCCTCCTGAAAGATCTGGGGCTCTACTTCCTCCCTTAAATCTAAAGTAAGGGTACCTCAGGCCACCCAAGGCTACCTCAGGCCACCCAAGGTTACCTCAGGCCACCCAAGACTACTTCGCCTTCTTTGATATCACCTTTGGAAACAGTAACCAGTCTGAACATTAAAAGGCTTTCTTCTCTTTCATAGCATTAGTACTTCATTGTTTACATGATTGATTCTGCCCACTAGGTTGCAAATGCCATCTGTGCAGAAGCCAGATCTCACATGTCTTTTTATTGCCCAAACCGCTGAGAACTCAGAAGTTCAGTGATTACAGAAATATGAAAATAGGTTGAGTGAATTAAAAAATACTCTTGAAAAAAAAAACTCTTGTTTCTGGGCTGTTTGACAAAGAAAATATGTGGTGGATAGAGCTAGAGTTAAAGTCAAAGAGATTGACTGTACTTCGTTGGATACAAGGAAGACGCACGAATGTTCACCAGCAAATCAGTGAGAGGTCGAAGAATTCACAATGACTAGCTGTACTGTGCTTAATTTTAGTTTCAGCTATTTGCAGACATTCACCAGCCTGGGCTAATTTAAACAGGCGAAGGTTTTGAAGTATAATTCTGCTGCAGTAAAATGAGCAATAGCGAAAGCACTGCTCTGTGATAACTGGGGCGATCTGCTGGCATTTATTTATGCATCTCTCCTGGTAGGGGGCAGAAGCTAGCTCTGAGTTTCCTAGCAACAGTAATGTGCACATGTGAGCATGTCCATGTAAATAGCAGATGAAGTGAATAAAGTTTCCATTCACTCCCAACGTTGACAGCTTGTGGACCAAGCCTTGTTGATACTGAACCAATATGTTTCAAAATTGCTTCAAAGAAGTCTGGGTCTGGTAGAAAACACTAGAAGAAATTTCAAAACAGTGTCACTGAGTTGCCCTAAACTACTGTGACAAGAGCACAGGTGTGGAAGTGGAGTGTTGTTGCTCCCTATGTCCTGGCAGATGTGATGGGGAGGAGGCAGAATGTGAAAGATCAGTGGAAACTTTTTTTTTCCCTCACAATTATCTAAGATAAGGAAAGCAGAGCTTAACAGCAATTTGTTTTTCTTTTCATTTTGAAAGAAACTACTGAAACTGTCCTAAAATTAGGTTTTTACCTTCTTGGTCTTCTTGGTCTAGCCCTCAACATCCACTCAATGTGAATTTTTGGTTGTTTTTTGTTTTGTTTTGTTTTTTTCTTGTCTACTCTTTTTTTTTAATATAATATTTATTTTTGTTATTCGTATCTTTTACATTATTATGTGTTCCCCATAAGTTACCACCTGTTCACCCATGGAGCCATCACCATAGTCCTCTGTGCTCCCCTCCTCCCCCCTCTTGAGCCCTCCCCCTCCCCTCCTTCCCTGCTGAATGTTGTGTTTTGTTTGTTTGTTTGTTTATCATTCTACTTACGAAAACCACCAGCCAGAGCACTGACATACAATCCACTCAGTTCTGTTAACTCAACTGTGAGAGCCAAGTATGATTTGTATGTGTCTGTCAATGAGGCCTTGATTAACCTGGACTGTGCAAAAGTATCTACACGTTTACAGAGAAATACACATCGGCATGAATACAGCAAGATGAGGAGAAGCAATATAAGGTGATTCCCTAACCCCTTGCTCCAAAGTCATCTTGAATAATGAGTTAAATTACAATGATGTTGTGGGAATAATTCTCAGAATGTGGCCTGCTGATGTGGGCAACACAGTTTTTTTTTGCTAATAAGGTTGGGGATATAATCTAAATCACTTAGTGAAACAGGGAAACTTTTTAACCTCTCTCTACCTGACGTCCTGATGTGTAAAATAGGGTTATTCATAACTAACTGTCAGGATTCAAGTAAATGGAGTATAAAAACAACATAGTGTAGAGTTGCGCAATATTAACTTGCTAATGCCCATTCTTGCCTTTTACCCTTATTAAATGTCACACAAAGATATGCAGACTTGCTATTCAATAAATGGTGCTGGGAAAACTAGACAGCCACATGCAAAAAAGTGAAGCTAGACTACTACCTCACACCCTGCACAAAAGTCAATTCAAAATGGATAAAAGACCTGGATGTAAGACCTGAAACCATAAAATGTATAGAAGAAAATATAGGAAAAACTCTTCATGACATACATCTCAGCAAAATCTTGAAAGACACATCCCTCAAAACAAAGGAAGTGAAAGACAAGATAAACAGATGGGATTACATCAAAATAAAAAGCTTCTGTACAGCAAAAGAGACATTAACCAAAACTAACAGACACCCTACCAACTGGGAAAAGATCTTTGCACACAATACATCTGATAAAGGACTGATAACAAAAATTTACAAGGAACTCACACAACTCAACAAAAACAAAGCCAATA
>PVIJ01025419.1:0-10698 GCA_004024925.1 Scalopus aquaticus
CCCCATGGCCTCCGAGGCTTCCTGAATGACTCCCCTCTCCCCTCAGCCATGTCTGCTACCTGAGCAGGTTGATTAAAGAGTGTTAATGAACATACTTGTGTGTATTCGTTTCCTAGGGCCGCCGTGAAAACAACTGAAGTGTTTCATCTCAGAGTTCTTGAGGCCAGAAGTCCAAAACTGAGATGTGGGGCAGGGCAATGATTCCCCCACCCCCAGAGGCTCTAGGTGAGGATCTTCCCTTGATCCCCCAGTTTCTGGGGGCTCCAGGTATTGCCGGGTTCGTGGATGCTTCGCTCGAACCCCTGCCTCGGCCTTCACGGGGCCATCTCCCTGTGTCTCAAGCCATCTCTTCTACGTTTGGTTATAGGTGCTTGTCACTGGATTGGGGCCCACCTGGGTACCTCAGGACCAGCTCATCTTGAGGGCTTTAACTTACCACATCTGCAGGACCCTTTTTCCAAACAAGGTCTCATCCACAGGTTCCAGAGCTGAGGACGTGGACTTATCTTTGGGGGCCACTATCCAATCCACCATAATACACTTTACAGAGGTGCAGGGAGGCTGAAGGCAGGCCAACAGGGAAGTGGAATGGCTAGCACCCTCGGCCTCAGAGGACAGGGGCTTGGGACTGTCCATGAGGGGCTGCAGGGTCCAGCCTCGGGGACCCTCAGCTCCGAATCAGAGAGCAGGGAAGGAGCACCAGCTGTCTACCTTCTGTCCTGGACCCTCCTGCTGCCTCCCCACTGGCCGAACTGAACCCGGAGCCAGAGGCTGGGGCACCCGGGGATGCAGCCAGGATGCTACCCGGGGCGGGCAGCTCCAGGCATACAGCAGTGTGGAGAATGACCTGGGAGGGCAAACATGAGTAGCCAGAGAACCCCCAGTGTCTTGCTTCTAAGTCCTAGCGCAGTTTCCGGTGGGCAAGCCTCTCAGCACAGGAGACACAGATAAAAACTGAGTGTCCCCTGAGAGGCCTTTCCTTCAGGCTGCCCAGACTCCGCTCTCGCGCTGAACTTCTGAGCGCCAGGTCCCTTTCCCCTGGCTGTCCCGAGTCCACGATGTCTGAGCCGGGCAGCCTGCGGAACCAGGGCAGACCCCAACTCGCCCCAGGCATGCCCAAGAGAAGAGATGAAATGAGCAGCCCTGGGAGGTGGCAGAAGGGGAGAGCCCGAGGTCCTGGGACAGGGCTGGGGTGGCCCTGGTTGTCAGTTACCGGTCAAAAACTGAGCAAGGGGCCTGGAGCCGGAACCAGCCCACGGCCAGTCACACTGCTCAGCCATCTGCCCAGCACCCTGGGGGGGCATCAGGGCTGCTAACGATGAAGACAATCAGACAAAGGGGTGCTGCCGCCACTCAGAGCTGTCTCCTTCTCATCCAAGGCCAAAGCGCCCCGGCTGCTCTGCCCTGCTGCAGGAAAAGCAAACCTGCAAACCACTTCCGCTGCTGTTTCATCAAGTGCTGCAGCACGGAACATACCACAGAAATCACACAGCTGCTCCGCGGAGGGGCCGGACAGCCCTCCAATTACTGTCACATAACCTTCTCCAAGTTGATCTCCCTTATCTTATCTATAATAGATAAATTCCCAGGCCCAGAAAGGGAAATTTTTCTAAAAACCAAGTATAATAAACCAGAAAAGTGCCAGCTGTCACCAGCAGGACACAGTGCCCATTAGTGCTCGCACAGCAATCCTCACCCCCCACCAGCCTCCCCAACGGCCCAGTCTGGAAAAGAATTCTGGAAGTCCCCCGCTTGCTCAGGCAACACATTTATGAGAGTCCACTCCGAGCAGGCTGGAGAGAAGGGCTGCCCGGGGCCCGCAGTCTCCAGCAACTCCGGTCTGGGGGAGACGGTGTGTCCGAGCAGCCGGCCGGGAGGTGTCCTTGTCACCCAGAATGTCGTGGGCACAGGCCCTGGATTCTCTCTCCCCGACCTCCTGTCAGCCACTTGGAAGGGCCTGGGCACGCCAGCCAGCGGGAGGCTTGGTTAAATCCGCCCTCTCCGCGGGAGCTGCACATTCTAATTTTGCTTTGGCAGAGACGTGAGCAGCCGCCATGCCAGGCCACCGCAGGGGGTGGAAGCACAGTGCCAGCAGCCGAGGGCAGAATGCAGGGAGAGGCCGCGGGTGCTGGGCCACCTCCAAGTTGGGCACTGAGGCACCCAGTCTGCAGCTGGGAGCTCAGAGGAAGCCCAAAGAGAGGGGGCCTCTGCCCAAGTCCCCCCGGCACCCTGCTGCTCCTACAGTGAGCCAGGCCTTCTTGCTCCATCCCCCCAGGGCCCCGTGAACCTTTCCCTCTGGCCTCGGGACAAGGGCCCCAGCTGCCAGCAAAAGGGTTAGTCACCCCTGGCTGCCTGGGCTCAACTCCCGGCTCCACCTCTTGGACAAGTCGCCTAGCCTGCCTGAGCCTCAGT
Source organism: Scalopus aquaticus (assembly GCA_004024925.1). NCBI lineage: Eukaryota > Metazoa > Chordata > Mammalia > Eulipotyphla > Talpidae > Scalopus > Scalopus aquaticus. Next base: position 2,413 of record PVIJ01025419.1, read on the forward strand.
TTCCCCGTCTGCAGAGCAGAGCTAGTAACAGGACCCACCCAAAGGCTCATGGCATCAAATGGGATGAAACGCAGGAAATGCACAAAGGAACAGCTCATGAAATGACAAATGTGCCTCACGGCTGTTATGATTTTCAAAGGGGGAGCTGAGGGTCCAGGCCAGTTACACCCCACAACACACACCTGGAAAGGGAACTGGAAGACTCCACCTGGGGCACAGAGCCAGGTCCCGCTCTCCACCAGCCCCCGGTGCCTCCCTGCAGAGGCGCGTTCTGCACAGAAGCGGCTCCCTCACACAAAGGCATTGCCCGAGGTCTGCAGAACAGCTTGCTGGACCCAGGCGAGCCAGACCCCGCCCCTTGTCCTTCCAGGGAGCGTCCTGGCTTGTGACTATGGGCAGGTCACCACTGCTGTCTGGGCCGGTTTCTCCAGGACAAGAGGAGGGCGTGGAACTAGACAGCTCTACCACTCTGTGAGCAGAGACAAATCCCTTTCAAACCCGATGCGGGTCCCCTCCCCTGCTGCCCTCCCCGCCCCTGGGGAGTTTGGACACTGGCACTATTTCATGAGGCCCACTGCGGTGGAGGTCGGCGCGAGAGACATCGAATTGCTGGAAAAGTTTAAGTCATGGAAACAAAACTTTCAGGGGAGGGGGGCACAACACGGGCAGTTTTCAGTATGTATTTTTAGGCCCCGAAGTCCCTTTGCTTAGTTTAGAAGCAAGAGCATATGTGAATCTGAGTCTGCATGACGTCCACGGGGGTGTGCCTGGAGTAAAAACAGCTTCCCCTGGAGTTTCAGATTTAGGGAAAAGCCAAAGGCTCTTCAGAACAAAAGGACAGTTCCTGCCCCGCCCCCACTGTACCCACATCACATTCGCTCTTCCCTTTCCTCGCCTTCCCTCCCTGCTCACAGAGGGTGTCTAAGGGGCCTGTCAAGGTCTCCAAAGCCCGGGCATCCAGCCCTAACCACAGGCTGAGCCCCGCCCAGCAGCTGGAGACAACCGCTTCCAGATGTGCACAGGCCAGCAACTGGCCCAGAGCCTGGCATGAGGACGGCCGGGCTGGGGTGGGCTCCCAGGCCCTCCGCAGCACACTCCTCTAAAACCATGCCTGGAAGCACCTCAGAAAGAACTGGTACTTGTCCCAGGCTCTGCTGAGACAGCTTCCTACACAAGAGAAAGATGGTGAGCCCATCATGGCCACATATGGACTTGGGTCTGCGGGACGGAAGTTGCGGAGGTGTCCAGCTCCCCACAAAGCATGAGGAGCACAGTCACTACGGGCTTCCATACCCTCTCTCCTTGGAACCCCACAACCAGCCTGCTCAGTAGATATTTGTGACCCATTTCCAGATCAGTCCAATAAACTCAGAAAAATTAAGGGTCTAGGAAGCAACAGAGCCAGAAGGGAAAACTCAGGCCTGGATGATTCCGCAGCCAACATCCAGAGACACTGGGTCCAATTGCCTCCAGCTCTAGGGCCACCAAGGGCAGGGTCCCTAGGCATGTGAGTGCGTGACTGAGATGTACACACAGGCCCCAAACTAGTAAGGGGTGCACACTCTGAAAGGGATTCGGGCAGTTGCACACACAAAAACAAAGCAAGCAGACATAGTGTTAAAGATTTTTAACAGAGTTATATGTGCATAGAGGGAGAGAGAAGAAAGGATATTCCTAATAAACTCCAAAATTACCCATATGCTCGTGAGCAAATGCCAGCCAAACAGGCCCAGCCCAAAGTGGAGCTGCTGAGAACCAAAGGCTTGCCACTAGACACTTTCTGGCAGGAAGCCACAAGAAGAGGGCTAGGCAGAAACCAGAATGCTGGGACAGAAGGAAAAATCCAAAATTCAAAATGTACCTCGTCTCCCAACAGATCAAGATAATGGCTATCAGGTCTCTGCTAAGGACCAGGAGCAGCCTCCCACACGTCTCTCATCCACGTGTCTCTTCCAAGCCTTCTTAGCAGCACCAGGATGCAAGTCGAAGCTGGAGAAGGGAGAGAGAACCTGCCTTCCACGTCATGCAGGAGTCTCTCAGCTCTACTCCCCATTCCCAGGAGTTCCCCAGGAAGTCCAATTCATGGCATCTGGGGACTTGTACTCCAACGTGGATGCATATAAATGGGGAGTGGAAAAGAGCCCCTTCCTTTCATGGAAGAGTATCTGTGATGGGCTGATGTCTGGGTGGGCAGGGCAGAGCTTGCCAGACACATCTGGGGCAGAGTGTGGCATCTAATGTCCCCTGGTTGTGCACAGGTGGCAGGTGGGGCCTGGAGAAGGAGGTCAGGACTTGAGAGCCTCCCACTCACACACCACCACACATGCGCACATACACACCTCCATCCACCCCCTCTTTCTTCTTGTCCTTCAAAGCCTCTATGGGTGGTTTCAGAAACCCCTGCCTCTTTGCCTCTGGGAGGGGCAGCCTGTAAATGATCGCATGTAATCAGACTCCCAGGCAGCAGACACATGGAGACACACTCGCAGGCGGACCCATCAGTAGCTTCACACAAATCCCCCTGCAGGCTGGCCTCCTGCAGGCCCTGGGGTAGGTCAGCACCCTGTTATTTCTCTCTGCCTGTCTCCCCAGAAGGCACCCTGACACCAGTCTATAAAACTGCCATCTGGGTAAAGGAAGGGGGACTTAAGGAACATTAGAAGGGAACAAAGGGGGGGAAGGAGAAAAGAAAAGGGGAGGAAGGAGGAACGGGAGGGAGGGGAACAGAAGCTGGAGTTTATAAGGAGAATGGAGGGAAGGAAAGAAGAGGAAGGGGAAAGGAGTGTACTGCAGTAGGCCCCACTCTGAGCCCCAGCGCATGCACAAAGTGTAGCCCACTAACACCCAGGTCTGGAATTTAACATACAATAAGGACAATTTCTATTAGCTGTGTGCTCTTATGCAAGTTACTTAATGTCTCTGAACCTCAGTTTCTTTTTTTGCAAAATGGGAGTAATACAGTCATTATACCACACAGAATACATAGATGAGTGCTGGGCACATGGAGTAAAGACAGAACGGGGCTCTGTGAGGCCATACCTGTCCCACACCAGGCACAGGGCAAGCTCTGGGAGGACACCAACAGCCCTCGCTTCTCCAGTACTGTCACCTGCAGCGAGTGCCAACAGTGCATCTTTACACCCATTTCAAGGGTTCATCCTCTGCGTGGCCACTGGTTCCTTTGAGAAGCCGCTCTCAGAGCTCAGCATCCCTGAGGTGCTGGCTCAAAATGCACATTCTGGGCCTGGGAGGGCCAAATTCAAAGGGGGTCTGGAGTGGACCGTGCACATCTAACAGCCCCCTTAGCTCTGATGCCGGTGTTGTCTTGGAGGCACTCAGAGGGCCCGGGGCTCTGAACCCTCTTGGGGTGGTGGGGCTGAAACAGACTGAAGGGGACCCGGGAGCAGAATAAGGTGAGAATGGCAGTTCAGATACGAACCCCTCAAATGAAAGGTGCAGGGGGAGGGGGTGCTTGGGGGCAGCAGGATGGATGTTTCAGTGCACAGAAACGAGACTCCTCAGGAGAGAAAAGTCCCAGAGACAAATCCTGAGACAATGAACTCCAGCAAGAGAGAAAGGAGCTAGGAAGGCAGGAAGGAAGAGCAGAGAGGGGGCAAGGAAGGGAGAAGAGGGGAGATGGAAGAGGACAGATGAAGAGCGGGTGACAAGGGCAGGGAGAAGACTGAGGGAGGTAGAAGTAACTAGCTCTGACCAAGCAAACGAAGGGATGTGAAGAGCCAGCCTGAGTTCCAGGGTCCAGTGACCCTAAGAACACACACCGGACACCGCAGATGAGCAAACTGAGGCTGGAAGGGCAGTGGGTCCCAGCCGGGTCCCACCTCGGGCAGGAGAACGGCGGCTCCTCTCCAGGCTGTGGCTCCGGGAAGAGGCCGCCGAGCGCACAGGCTGCGCGGGGCGGAGCGGCAGTTCGCAGGGGCGAGGCGGCGGGACTTCGGGGACAGAGCGCCGGCCGCGTGCCCACAGCGCCCCCTGGCGGCCCTCTGGATCGCTGCGCCTCGACCTTGTCTGCGCCGGTAGGGGAGAAGGTGGGCGAGGACAGCAGGGGGGACCGAAGGTCGGTCGCAGCCTGCGCGGGGACTTTCTAGATAACCCACCCCACCGGTCAAGCGCCTACTGGCTGTCGTCGGAGGCAAGTCCCAGGCAAAGTGCCTGCCCTTCCACAGATGCTTCTCTTCACGGAACCCTGAATTCTGGTGTGACCCCTCTCCTCATCGGACCCTAATTTAAACTCAGGAGGGCTGCTGAAAGCTGCTATTTTCTGAGTTGAATTTAGGGCCCTAAAAGGGCAGAAGACCCCGCCCCTGCCCAGCCTATCCAAGTAACAGCTGACTAGGCGCACCGCATAGGAGGGGCTGTAGGATTCCCCACCTCAGCCTATTATCCCCACAGGGAAGAGGGAGCTAAGCACAGAGAGGTTAAGGAACTGGCCCAAAGTCACACCGTCAGAAGTGAAGACAGGATTTTAACTCAGGCTGTCTTGATTCCAAAAGAGGAGGGGAGATCAAAGAAGTGGCCAGGGCCTTGCTGGAGCGCGCCTGAGGCCGCGGCCTTACATGAGGGGCCAGGACATCCTGTTTGCAGGTCCCTGGCTTTTTTACAGGGCCTGACAGCAGGGGTCAGCAGTGAGACTGGGGGCCCCAGAGAAGGCCCCCCCACAGTGAACTGCCCAGGCCAAGATCTGAATGAGGATGGAGAAGGAGGTGAGTTCTGCCCACCCCCACCGCACCCATCCTGGCCTCTGTCCAATTCCATTGGCCTGGGGTTGGGTGCCTGCGGATGGAGAGGGAAGGTCTCGGGAAGAATGGAGCGGGCTTTCGCCTAGCAAGGTGATTTCTCGCAGGCCCCCAGTGCTCACCAGGCTTCACTTTCAGTTCCGGTCCTCCCTGCCCCCTCCTCCCAACACCTCCCCCAAAGAAGCCAGAACGGAGCTTCACTGGTGTCTTTGCCTGCTGTGAAGCACAAAAACTCTGCTCTCAGTGCCTTTCAGAGCTTCTTCCTCCCTGGCTGGGTTCTGAAATCTCCTAGTTAGCTGTTAGAAAACTGGGTTGCACCAGGTTGGCCTCCCTGGTGGCACAAGGGATTGAGCACAGCACTGTGAGGCTGTCTGGAGCCACTGCAGCACGTGTTCGATACCCAGCTGGGGAGAATCCCACATGGCGCGGCAGGCCTCTCCTGTCTCGCCTGCTGCTCCCCTCAGCAGTGTATTTCAGTAGATCTGCCTGTTCTGCTCCCCACTCTGTCTCTGGTGAATCCTCTCACCAGTCCGCACCTCTGGTCTACACCCCAGCTTGTATGCATAAATAAATAAATCTTTAAAAAAAGAAAGAAACCACCAGGTCACCACACACCTCTCTCTGCACAGCTGAGCCCAGTGCGATGGGCAGGAAGCAGGGACTAGGTCAAGGCTAGGGAACCCAGGACTAGAGTCCCAGATTAAACTGGAGCAATTGCTGAGGTGGGAAAATGCACATGGACCCAGTTTCCTCTTCATGGGTGACAGTGTTAGAAACTAGGCAAGATCGCCACTGTGCCAACTGGGCCCCAACTGGGCCCCACACCCCAGCAATAAGACAGGGGCAAATGCTGGGGAAATCTTGAAAGGGAGGGGGACAAGGGAGGCGTATCCCACTTACACATACCCCATCTCTCTGTTCCCCGTTGCTACCACCACCCCAGAGAAAGGCTTATTAAAACAGTTTCTCTATCCTTCACCCTTGTGGAAATTCATCCACCAATTCCCCTGGAGTACCCCAGAATCAAAACAGGGATATTTCATGGATCACCAACAAATATACTCTCCCCTTGTTATCAAATCGCTGGAACTTGGGGTCTTCAGTCTATGGATCCTGGAGACAGGAAGCACAAAGAACCAGCAGGACTGAGGGAAGGGAGACCCCATGACTTCCTCAAACAGGCAAGGCTCCCCCCACCAGCCTCAGGGCGTCTGCCCACGCAGCTTCCTCTGCCCACTCTCTCTACCCCTCACCCATTACATGATGAGTGTTCAACCACAGGAAAAGCTACTCCCTCAAGGAAGATTTCCAGATACATGTCTCCCTGAGTCTCGTGTAAAGCTTCAAGCTATCTAGAGTCAGGTGTTCCCCCAACGCACAAAATGAGATGACTGGAATGGAGGAGCTTCTTGAAAGAAAAGAGAATGGTAGTTCCTCCCTGACGTAGAGCTCAGTCCAGCTGCCACTGCATATCTTAGTTTACTTCGACCGGGTAAGAATATTACAGTTATTCCACAAAGTCACAAAATGGTACAGGATCTTGTAGGTTAAAAAAAAAATCCCTGGGATCCAGCACCATGTGGTCCAACTGGGAGAAACCTCCCACGTGGGACCCCAGAACACAAAACTCCACACCAGTATCCCTTGTGAGCAATGATGCAAAAATCCTCAACTACTAGGAAGCTAAATTCAACATCCTGTAAATGTGACCAGGTGAGAACTAGCTCCGGAATGCAGCATGGTTGAGCACGTGAAAATCACTCAGTATCAGACACCGCTTTAACAGAATGAAGGCTAAAAGTCACACGATCTTCTCAGTGGACGCAGAAAACTATTTGACTAGATGCAATGCCCCTTCATGATCTTAAAAAAAAAAAAAAAAAAGGACACTCACAAAAGAGATAAAGAAGGAAACATCTATTTACCTACACATAGCTCTAGATAGTAAAGGTCACATATAAAAAGCCCACACCTGACGTCACATTGGATGGGACACTGGGAGCTTCCCTCCAAGAGCAGGAAGCAGATGAGTCTGTTCTCACCCCTTCTATTTGACACATTATTGGAAGTCCTGGCCTCAGCAATTAGCACAAAAAAGAAAGAAAATACATCCAGCTTGTAAAGGAAGAGATAAAATCTCTGTCCACAGATGACATGAACTTAACTATAGAAAACCCTAAAGATTACACACACACACACACACACACACACACACACACACACACACACACAATTTAGAACTAATAAATGAATTCAGCATAGTTGCAGGATACAAAATTAACACACAAAAATCAACTGTGCCTCTACAGACTAGTAATGAATAATCCAAAGGGAAATTAAGAAAACAATCCCATTTACCATAGCTAAAAAGAATAAAATACTTAGGAATAAATCTAGCCAGCAAAGTGAAAGACACTGAAAACTATGAAATATCCCTCAAAGAAATTAAAGAAGACACACATAAATGGGAAAACATCCTGCATTCATGGACAGAGAGGCTTAATATTGTGAAGATGTCACACCACCCAAAGGAATCAAAGGTGTCAAGGCAACTCCTGTTAAAATTCCAACAGCATTTTTTTTTCAGAAATAGAAAAATCTACCCTAAATTCAAACAGAATCTCAAAGGACCCCCAAATAGTCAAAACAATTTTGTGAAAGAACAAAATTATCTTCCAGCAGAGAAGCATCAAGACAAGAAAAATGGAGGTGAGTTCCTAAACAAACCTAGCTGGTGTTTCATAGTAGGGGGGACCTCCCAGAGAGCAGAGAGCACTCCTTGAAGGCTCTTATTCCTGCTGTCGTGTAGTTCTCAGCTGAGAGCCCTTTTATTCCCCAGGGGACATTGGCAATGTTTGGAGACATTTTTGTCACAATTTGGAAGGAAGGGAGGGGCAGCTAGTGAGCAGAGGCCAGCAATACAACTGGACATCCTGCAGTGCTCAGGACAGCGCCCTCAACAGAGAACACTCCGGCCCAGACACGTGGAGGCTCGGAAATCCCTGCTGCCCCATGAACCACAAGGCTGGGGCCGGGCTGGGAAAGAGATAAGACGCCCCGAGGCCTGTCCGTACACCACCACGGCTGCCTTGAGGCGCAGCTGTCCACCTAGTGAGCTGCAAGAGCCTGCGGCTGGGCAGCCCCACAGAGTCCCCTAATAGAACATTCTTGGGGGTTAAGAGGAAGACCTCAGAATTGAGGAAAATGACCCTGGGTTCTCCTCAAGCAGAGAATTTTCTGCCCTTCTCTGATGAAGTCAAAGAGAGGTCACCCACATACTTCCAGAAGAAACCAACTCTAAGAAGGAATTCTTGGGGAGCTACCCAAAAGGCCCTGAGAATCCACTGTCTGGGACCCATCTCCCTGCAGTACCCCAAAATAGAAGGCTCCAATGAACCAAAATATTCAAAAACATGGATCAGTGACCTGTGCTCACTGGCACTCGTTCTCAATCTCTCTCTCTCTCTCTCTCTCTCTCTCTCTCTCTCTCTCTCTCTCTCTCTCTCTCTCTCTCTCTCTCTCTCTCTCTCTC